>JAYKKM010000048.1:4152500-4340000 GCA_035772405.1 Chrysogorgia sp. JL179-B06
ATTGATTTGACTTGAAAATCTTGGTCGTCGCTACATAAGCGGCGAAGACGCAAGAATTGAGAGTAAGGGATGGATTGCTTAGTGTGGTTGGGATGAGAGGATGAAAATAGAAGATAACTATGGGAGTCAGTAGGCTTGTACGAGACCGACGTTTTCAGCGAATCACCATTAATCGAAATTAAAATATCAAGGAACGACACAGAGGTCTCGCTGATTTCCCACGTGAACTTCAGAGCAGGATGAAAATCATCAACAAAGTTGATGAACTGCTCTAAAAGGACACGTGAACACGACGCTGTTCCTAAACAGTCATCGATAAATCTTCCGAAAAAATCAGGCAAGGGACCCGTGTATTGTTCAAAGATCTGTTTTTCAACATAACCAACAAATAAATTAGCATAGCTTGGACCCATTTTGGTGCCCATCGCAACACCACTTATTTGTTGATAATGTTCACCATCAAACGAAAAATTGTTAAGGGTAAGCACTAGTTCTGCTAAGCGGAGTAACGTGGTTGTGGAGGGTTCTAAATTAGTGCGCTGATCAAAGAAAAACTTCAGAGCTTCAAGGCCATCACAATGGGGAATGACGGTGTATAAGGACTTGACGTCCATCGTGAAAATAAATTTATCGGAACTACTGAAACGTAACTGGTCGAAAATTTGCAAGGCATGTTTAGTATCTTTGATATAAGAAGGCAACTTCTTAACCAAAGGATACATAACGTTGTCTAGAAAACTGGAAACGAGCTCGGTGGGGCAACTACAAGCGGAAACAATCGGCCTGCCAGGATTGTTAGGTTTATGGATTTTAGGTAGGAAATATATGACAGGCGTTCTGGGGGTTGTTAATATAAGGTTAGATGCAGAGGCAGGCAATTCACCGGCTTGGATGAAATTCTTGATGGTAGTTTTGACGGATTTTTGGTGAGATTGAGTGGGATCGGAATTCAACTTAGTATAAAAGATGGTGTCGCTGAGTTGACGAAGAGCCTCTTGTCGATACAAGTCCGCTCTCCAGACGCTTTCATTTCATCTCGTCTTACTCTGATGAAGGGCTCCGCTCGAAACGTCAGTATCTCGTCACTAAATTCTTGGCAGTTTACCACCTTTTCACTTTGCTATATATTCAAAACACTGTCTACGCAGCACTCTACTTTTTTACTACTCTCGGATATTCTATATACCGCTGCGACATGCCTAACCTTAAGAAGTTTCGTCAAAGTCTCCGTCACGAAATGGTAAGTTATTTGCTTCCTTTTTTACCGTCGATCAGTAATCATGCTCTACGTTTGTTTGACCTTATTTTATCTAAAACCCGTTTTTCCAGTCACATTACTTTTATTAGTCGTTGTTTATATCGGGGGGTCATTCCCTACGGTTTTAGATCCTCTTTTGATTTATTGTCTTTTAATCTCCCCGCTATCGATCGTCGTTATTCCCATCACATATCAGCGGCTTGTTCGAGTCATTCCCGTCGTTTGATGCGTATCACTATTAAATCTATGTCCAGTAATTTACAACATACTGATGACTACATCTCGGGATGTAAGTCCTCTCTCTCCCAGGTCTGCCCACCTATTTTGTTTACCGCTATCGTTCAACAAATTCGCATGCTAAATTCCAGACTCTATGTTTTTCTTAAAGACGTTAAGGCGTCCAAATTGGCCAAATTACTGGGTCCTTCCCCGAATCCCTCCCAAAGCACTAGTTCCTCTAACGAAGTCACTCGTCTAGTTTTCACTATTCCCTCTGATTTGCCATTATCTGACCCCGAGAGATCTTTTCTTGCGAAAGGTCTCAAGTTTGTTCCCAACTCCGGGCCCATCGATCTATTTTCAGTTAAAGAGGATACCGAATCTTTCTTCCGCCGCATGCGCCTCAAAGCCTTTTTTCATGATAAGCCCACTTTCAATAGCAATAAGGATATTTTCGAAGAACTCAACCCCAAGAAGTCGTCTTGGTCTCCATCCGAAGGTGATTTTTCTTCCCTTGATCTTTTCGTAAGACAATGCCGCCATGACATTGATAAATTGCAACCTCCGCGCAGAAAACAAGTTCATAACCTTAACAAAGAAGAGCTTCTAGCTTTGAATTCATTACGATGCCGAAATGACGTTGTCATAAAACCTGCGGACAAAGGTGGCGCTGTAGTTGTCTGGAGAGCGGACTTGTATCGACAAGAGGCTCTTCGTCAACTCAGCGACACCATCTTTTATACTAAGTTGAATTCCGATCCCACTCAATCTCACCAAAAATCCGTCAAAACTACCATCAAGAATTTCATCCAAGCCGGTGAATTGCCTGCCTCTGCATCTAACCTTATATTAACAACCCCCAGAACGCCTGTCATATATTTCCTACCTAAAATCCATAAACCTAACAATCCTGGCAGGCCGATTGTTTCCGCTTGTAGTTGCCCCACCGAGCTCGTTTCCAGTTTTCTAGACAACGTTATGTATCCTTTGGTTAAGAAGTTGCCTTCTTATATCAAAGATACTAAACATGCCTTGCAAATTTTCGACCAGTTACGTTTCAGTAGTTCCGATAAATTTATTTTCACGATGGACGTCAAGTCCTTATACACCGTCATTCCCCATTGTGATGGCCTTGAAGCTCTGAAGTTTTTCTTTGATCAGCGCACTAATTTAGAACCCTCCACAACCACGTTACTCCGCTTAGCAGAACTAGTGCTTACCCTTAACAATTTTTCGTTTGATGGTGAACATTATCAACAAATAAGTGGTGTTGCGATGGGCACCAAAAATGGGTCCAAGCTATGCTAATTTATTTGTTGGTTATGTTGAAAAACAGATCTTTGAACAATACACGGGTCCCTTGCCTGATTTTTTCGGAAGATTTATCGATGACTGTTTAGGAACAGCGTCGTGTTCACGTGTCCTTTTAGAGCAGTTCATCAACTTTGTTGATGATTTTCATCCTGCTCTGAAGTTCACGTGGGAAATCAGCGAGACCTCTGTGTCGTTTCCTTGATATTTTAATTTCGATTAATGGTGATTCGCTGAAAACGTCGGTCTCGTACAAGCCTACTGACTCCCATAGTTATCTTCTATTTTCATCCTCTCATCCCAACCACACTAAGCAATCCATCCCTTACTCTCAATTCTTGCGTCTTCGCCGCTTATGTAGCGACGACCAAGATTTTCAAGTCAAATCAATGGAAATGAGATCTTTTTTTGTCCAACGTGGTTACCCTACCAACCTTTTAGACCTCGCCGTTCAGAAAGCTTTTCTCGTCCCCCGTTTAGACGCCCTTGAACCATCTTTGGAACGAGTTTCAAACAATAAAATTCCTTTAGTTCTAACATTTCATCCTTTCAATTTTAAAGTTAAAAATATTATTAATCGGAATTTTCACATTTTACAAAATGATCCTGAGACGTCAGCCATTTTCACCGACAACCCTTTGGTATCTTTTCGCCGTAATAAAAACATTCGTGACTCCTTAGTACATAGTGCCCTTAAACAAAATACCTCGGCACCAGCGGGAACATTTTCTTGCGGCCGTTCCCGCTGTAACACATGCGCTTTTCTCAATCCCACTACAGTTATTACTGCCCCCAAAATTCGACCACACAATCCGTCATGCTTTTTCATGCACGTCCACCAACATAATTTATTGCATTTCATGCGATAAATGCCCTAAAATCTACATCGGTGAAACTGGGCGACGTCTTTCAGACAGGTTTGCTGAAACATCTTCGTTCCGTGAGGATCAATGATGGTGACAAAACCTGTAGCCCGCCATTTCAACAGCTCCAACCATTTGGTTTCAGACATGAAAGTCTGTGCCATCCTTCCCATCTCCGGTGGCAACGATAACCGCAAGCGTCAAGAGAAGCGTCTCATTTTTAAACTTGGCACACATCCTCTTGGTCTTAACGAACGTTTTTCTTTTATTTAATTTTCCTACAAGTTTTTGGTTATTTTAGTTTGCTTGGAACCTTTATTATTATTAATTTTTTATTATTCGCGTATGCATTTTCATTCCTTTTCAAAAAATTTGTGTTTCTTATGCTAATATTATCGCCTAATCCCCTTGAATATTGGACCTGTCATTTCTCCCGCCCCCTCAGTCTGCTTGCTGATCGACTGTTAAAAATAGCAAATGATCTTACGTTTCCCATCTCATTAATTATTAGTTTGTTTATCTCCCGTGCATTTGATTGGCTACTTTCTACTTGTGACACCCTTTTGGCATATATATAAGCCCTATTTATTTCATTTCATCTCGTCTTACTCTGATGAAGGGCTCCGCTCGAAACGTCAGTATCTCGTCACTAAATTCTTGGCAGTTTACCACCTTTTCACTTTGCTATATATTCAAAACACTGTCTACGCAGCACTCTACTTTTTTACTACTCTCCTATAATATATATATATATATATATATATATATATAAATATATATATATATATATATATATAAACATGACTTTCAGATCGCTTGGAATAACGCGGAAAACTCGAGATTAGCACCCTCGCCTGCTTCGCGCTGTCTGGGCGAGAGGATAAACATATTTGATGGTGGCAGCATGGAACAATTTAAACCACTGAATTATTGAGAATTACTGTGCAGTACTTAAAGCAATTATATAAACACACCCGTCACTTGACACCCGTAAGTTGTAAATAGTTAACAATACCTGGTGTACAGTCTTGTGCTTCGTCAATCAATATGCAATCGTAGCCTTCTATAACTGGCTTTGAAAGCTGGTATATTTTCAGATAACCTACAGTGAAAATAGGGCACGAAAATCAAGAATTTAAAGTTTGATGTCACAACAACTATGTAAATATCAATTTCGATTAGGTAGAGAAGTAAACAACTCTAACAACAACAACTATGTTCAGCAAAAGAGAAATTATAGGTGGCCATTGCCAAATAGATATCACCTAAAGAAATACATTGTAGAACGAATAGGCAGTGTTAAAGGTTGTCGTACTGCCGCAATTTAGTGAATAGGAGGTCTCAGAGTGAAATAGAAACTTATGAAATGTTTATATGTAATCAGATAACTAGAAATAAGTGTTAATAACTAGAAATACGTGTATCGACAACCCCTCAACCGCAATTACTGTTTGCGCCTTTTATCCTTGCCGCTTATTGTGTAAAGCTCATGCTGTTATTTTACTTGAATATAGACCATATGAATAAATGAATGGTCATTTGCCAATCTGAATAGTTTTACAGTGGACAATATCTCTGAAAGTCTTCAAACTATGAGCCTTGTGTTGTCTGGATTTCTTTATTTCATATAAGACACCACATGTAAATAGGTAAACTGTTTAATTTTTGGATACAGCTGCACAGAACAGTGGTGTTTCTACCTTTGGTCACAAATAATAAGAAGTTAATAATTAATTCAATTTTAATGTCAGCTATGGTTTTCATAATTAAATAAATAATCGACACGCATATGTTTAATAGTGCTTACACATAATTTAACTCAATGTACGAGCTATGCTTCATAACCTATAAGTGACCTTATCCAATACTGGCATTGCACATGCCCTAATGTAATATATATGTAAATTGCATTTTCATTGTCCAATTGTCAGTATAAACAGTACTGTACAAAAAGATTCAATACCTAAACTTTACCCAGTGAGACCCAAAGTGTTGTCTGACTCTTAATAACGTTAATAAACCCAGCTTTTACTCTGTTGGAAGACCGGCTCTATTGCTTTCATAATATTAATTTACACACATCGCTATGCAAGACTGCAAGAATAAGGAACACATATTTCAAAGGGATGGAATGAGAAAAGCCCATATGCAACAAAGCAAAACATTTTTTACTTACTGTACATTATTGATCTTATTCATGAATTCACTAATTTAATAGATTTATTAATCATTTGTTCTTATGTGAAAATCTTTTGTTTGTAACGCAATAAAAAGGTTTGAAAGGCTAATTTTAATTCACATAAAATAATATTAAATTTCTCAGCCATTATGAATAGGGTAGATAAGTATTTGTATAACTTATTCAGCATGACATGTCATGCCCTTCACTTCATTGTTCCTAGTGAGCTGACACTACTCTACTTGTTTAATCCTTAACATTTTCTATGACACACTGAGTGTCAAGCTATCCAATTATATAATCCTATATACAAGCAGTTAAGATTGCCAGCATAGGACTGTCATTGTCCAGGAACACTGAAACACACTAAGCTGCGGTACAGGTTTGGAATGTGCGTAACATAACAGATAAAGTAAATCCAGTAATGTTGCCAAATAAGATAGCAGCCAGTAATGTTGGAGTTAAGTTAGAGACAACCATGAAAGCTGCTGGATGGTCTAATGCTAATACTTTTGCAACTTTTTATAATAAGCCAGTAGTTGTAGCAGCTGAATACAAGCAGAGTTTACTTAATAGTGTAAATTAACCTGGTGCTTATTTGTATCATTTAATTTTTTCTGAAGTTGTTCTTCTGGACTATTTGTATCGTGACTTTTGCTTTAAAGTCTCATGTGACGTAACAATGGTGAGGTACAGTAGAATCAAAAATTAAACGAGCTTACCTGTAAGTTATAGGTAATATTTGGCATTTCACTTTATCAAACTACATGTTGAAAGGATTTATGGTGAAGGAAAATTTCGAGTGTTGGAATACATACATTTTAAGGTAGCAAGATCCCTCTGAATACATTTTTAATACCATACAATATAACAATTAACCCTTACAACCATTTGATAGAACATATGACAAATAATATTTCCACACAAAAAGTTTGCATAAATTATGCTAATTAGCTGACGAAATGGCCGCCAATTGGTCAAAATCGGGATATACTTCAAACAAGATTTCTCAGGCAGTTTTAGAGATAAGGTCCTGAAAGTTTCTGAGTTTATAGCTTATATACTAAGGCATATTCTGGTGGTAGCATTTTCAATATAAACTTTCAGCTATTTTCTGACATGCTTTTTTCTTTTTTTTTCAATTTCCACCACCTAAATTATATTAATTATGCCAGATAATTCAACAAGTATGAATCAGATTCAAAATTCCTACCACCATTCCCTAGATATTCCTGTTAGGAGGCTGTGGTGAAAATTTTATTTAAATATATGGGAAAATGAGGGAGAAATAGTGTTTGGAAAATGGCAAATTTGTTTGAAGTATATCCCGATTTTGACCTATCGGCGGCCATTTCGTCAGCTAATTAGCATAATTTATGCAAACTTTTTGTGTGGAAATATTATTTGTCATATGTTCTATCAAATGGTTGTAAGGGTTAATTGTTATATTGTATGGTATTAAAAATGTATCTTAAGACCAAACGGGGACCTGCAGTTGCAAAAAATGCAACTTCAAGGCCTTCCGGCTGGAATTGAACCCGCGACCCTGCGATGCTAGTGCAGTGCTCTGACCACTGAGCTACGGAAGTCGTTGCCGAGAGCCTAGTCACGAGTTCTGTATATATGGTGGTGGTAATGCCGGGATAAGATTCTGGGTATATTATAGGTAATATTAGTGCAGTTTGAATAATATTTGTGAAGTTTGATTGGGATTCTACCGATCCATTGTGAAGGAACGAAGGGATTACATGCTCTCCCATCTATTCATATTGTGTTACAATGTTGTTGAGCAGTGTCAATGTTATTCTCCACCAATTCTATAATAAGTCCTCGACAAATGTTTAAAATTGAAGTTGTGATCGCTGCCGCAAGCTCGTGTAATCCCTTCGTTCCTTCACAATGGATTGGTAGAATCCCAATCACACTTACAGGTAAGCTCGTTTAATTTTTGATTATATACTATTTTGTTTTTAATGTCTCGTTGAGATTGTTATCGTAGATCTTAATTCCTAACATTCGAATGTACACTTACCATCGTGAATAATCTTCACATCCAAGTCATCCTTATCTAACATTTTGGCCCAAATGGATGACGAATCACGAACAACAACCTTAATTAAAATCACCCAATGACACATTTCATACACAACTATTACATAGCTAGACTAGAAATACGTGTACGCAACAACCCCTCGCTCGCATACTGTTTGAAGCTTTTATAGCGTAGTTCTAAGCCTTTAAACTATCAAGCTTGTGTTGACTCGACTTCATTGTTTCATAAGATATCAAACTAAATAACTAAATAGCCCAAACTGTTTAATTTGTGGGTGTGGTACATGTACTGAACAGAACAGTAGGGCAGTATACTGGTGTTACTGCCATTAGTCACTAAGAAAGAAGTAACTTGTCACAGACAGCTAGCTGCATAAGAAATCAATTGTGTATGATTTAAATAATTAACTTAGTCAGTATTATGTCAGCTATGGTTCACAATGAATATCACCACATACAAAAATGTTAAAATATCAATAATGCACCACATCCTTAGGCAACTCTTAGTCAGGTAAGACCCTGGGTACGAGGTTGATCCTTAGGTTGTGGATCACCAATGGTGTATATACTCATAATTATTGATAAATATTTTAATCCGTTGCTAGACAGTCTATTGCTTTCATAATATTAATTAACACACCATATCTCAAAGGTAATTAACATAAAAACCACATGCGACAGAGCACAACATTGTGTACTATCTAAATTAAATCACCACATTTGTCCACATATTACATATACAGTACTTGTATAATATGGCATGCCATTAATCTTCCACTGTCGCCAGTGAGCTGACACCACATGCTCAATCCCTAACATTTTCCCCACACACAGTGAGTGCGTCAACCTACCTAATCATATAATACCGTACAATCCCTCTTATAACCCCCCCCCCCCCCCCCCCCCCCCCCCCCCCTCCCCCACCCCCCCCCCCCCCCCCCCCACCCCCCCCCCCCCCCCCCCCAGGTTACAGGGCCTCCTGTTTGTTAACAGAAAATACCTTCCGATTATAAGTCGGCCGGATATAAGCCCATCTTTAATAGCATCTTTCATAATAAAAATGACAAAAAATCAGAGAATAAAAGCAAATAAAAAATTTCCCAACGCAGCCAGGTGATACATCAGACATAGTTTGACACAACTCTGGCTTAAAAAGTTTTTTGAATGTAACTTTAAAAGTTACTTTCCATGACCCAACGTTTCGACTCTCCAATCTAGCGTCTTCATCGTGGGTGATCGTTGTAATGTTAGGATCCCTATTTAGAACCGATGATGTAAATATAGCTTGTGATAATAGACCACAGCACTGTCATCGGGATTCAATGGAGCGTGGTCGCTATTGATATTCCAAGCCTCCAGACAACGTCTCTGACGGTACTGCGGATTAGTAGTAATAATTTTAGAATTTTCCCCCACGCAATTTCATGGTTGGTTACACACGCATGCTCCGACAAAGCAGAACTTCCTTTTTTTGAAATGAAAACAACCTTTTGGTGTTCTTTTAAACGCGTACGAAACCGACGTTTAGTCTGGCCGATGTACTCCTGATCAATTCTCCTGATCAATTCGTGATTTTATACGTAAATGATATTTTGTGTAAGAATAAAAAGACACGTTGTACAATGTAATTGTAAAATATTTACGAATTCACTTTATATGGATTTTCGTCTTTATGTTTCTTTCTTGGTTTCGTTGGTGCCCCTGAAGACTGTAGCGACGGCGTCAGAGGGTGTCGCTGTAAGCTTTTTATACGTTTTTGGACTAATGCTAATCGTTTCACGGCAAATATTCAAAAGGCACTCGGTAATGGCTTCCAATACATCTGTATCAGCAGCTTTTATGATCACTCTTCGCATAGACGGTTTACACTTTGCCAATACTCTTAAAAAATAACAGTTCCTCTTCACACGACGGTACATCCTCACATGAATAAACATTTGACTGTACTGTTTTTATACGCGAGGTTGGTAGACGTAATGTTTATCTGTACTTGAGATACATCATAACCACGCGGCCAATTCGAAATGTTTGAACGCGAACTTGGAGTTTCTTGGTGTCGCATGATCGTTATATTTTGATATTTAGTTTGAATTTCTTGGCTATATTTTGTGATGGTTTTCAAAAGACTTGTTGCTTTCCTATAGTCGTGGGCTGTAGACGAGGATCGCAGTCAGATTTTTCAAGGTAAGTAAGATTCAGTTTAATCAGTAATTACAAAAATTTGTATATCATTTGACTTTGAGTCGGAGTCAGCCACTATGTAGCTATAAATAAGCTGTTTAATAATGCGCATTTATTTATTCCCTGCTTGTTCTTATTCAATATAGTTTATTTTCATACTTATTAATATTGTAATCAAAGGAATTGATGGTTATTTCAAAGGTTAATAATTAAGTTGTAAACGCCTGTAGGCAGTATGTTAGGGCTGACAATTTGGTTTGAATCACACTTTAATAAGTTTGAGATAAATACTCATATTATTTAGTTTGAAATTATTTATATATCATACTCAAACATCAAAGTTCGCAATTGCCAATTGGCTTACTCCCAATTTAATTAATCTTACTAAATTAACTGGCTAGAAAAAGTTTATTTTTCTCATGCAAGCCATACTGCTACTGGCCAATACAAGTCTGCTGTGTATGGTTTACAAAATGAATGAGATGACATCAAGAAAATAGTATTGGCATATTGCACAGTTTGCAGTTACTTCATGTATGTGTGTTTATACAGTATTATAATACATTTACTGATGATGATAATCTTTAATGAGGAATACCTGAATCACCAGAACGGTGTTTTTCATCAGGGTCTTAACATAAAATACATGGCATCTACTAGTATAAGAAAATACAAATTGAACCTAATATTATTGAATATATCAAAAAATAATCCTATCAATACGATTATCAAGTATGTTAAAATCGTTAAAAATCGTAAAATTTACTAAAGAATTATCAATATCAATCATTTCCTAATTTATCCCGGACGACACGCTTAAAATTGTTTAAGCTTAATGTGCATGTTAATAAATCGATTTCGTTCCAATCCTCTGTCGCTCGGAAAACAGCGGTCTGATCGCCCCACTGAGGATTAGCAAGTGTTTTTTCCAAATTATTCCGATTTCTAGTATTGTAATTATGAAAATTAACGTTAGTTATCAGATTAAAATCATAATCGATATTGTTATTAATACAGTTGTAAATAAAGAGAATGCGATGCTCCTTTTCATCTGCTCAACAGTGGTTTCTATTTTAAATAATTAAGGGCATCTGTTGATGAGGATCTGTAGGGTCTTTCGAGGATTTCCTTTGCTGGAAACTGGAGTGACTGCATTAAAGTAACATTATTTCTGTCACCCCAAACAATATCGCAGTAATCGAATCAAGGAGATATGAAGGAAATGTAAAATAGTTTTCTGGCATATAGTGGAAGATAACACTTCAGTCTTCTGAACAAACACAACTTTTTATTACCTTGCCACTGATACTGTTAACATGGTCGTTCCATGAGAGGTTAGTATTTAATGTTATTCCAAGGTATTTGAAGGAGGTTGTCTCATCAAAGGCTGTTCCATTAATTTCAATATTGAAATTTACATGATTAACCACTTTCAATTTAGCAGGGCTACCAATTATTATGAACTTGTATTTACTTAAATTTTGTAACATTCAGGGTTAATTGTAACATTCAAAGTATTCATGATAAGCACAACATTCTTGGAGGAACAATATGTGGGTGAAAAGCCCGGGTTGTCTCATTGTCTACAAATAACTTATCTTTAATAAAATGAATGCATTCTTCTTCTTCAGGAACTGGAGCACAATCTAATCTTTCATTTAATTTTGAAAGTATGTGGCACCTAACATTTGTTGAATCTAGTTTATTACCCACTCCCTATGCCTTTACAATTCTCTTCCTTGATGGTAATTCATCAACATTACATTCACATGGAACACAACCCGTATCAATTAGTTGATCAATTAAATGGCATTTACTTCCTGCTCTTTCTAACCCAGCTTTAAGACGTTGCAGGTCACCTTTGTACACCTTTTCAGATGTTGAACTATAAGCATCCCTTTTACCTCCAGCACCACCACGACCATAGCATCTTGCAAAAACAAGATCTCCAGAAGTTTGGTCCAGGTGATCATAAACTAGGTACTGTTTTTTTTTGCATTTGAGCACTTACTTGGCAACATACAAGGAAATGAACTGCTTCACTCCCTTTATTCACATTTGGTTTGACTTGAATATGTGTTGTATACCCAGCCTTAAAAAGTCGATATCCACTTTTCATAGAGTTCTGAGACAAATGTTAAGTCTGGGAGAAATACCAAACAGACCTTTGCCAGTGTTATGGTGTTCGTACATTGAATAAGCGCTTTGACTTCTTGGTTGAGAGGGCATTTCTATAAATAATTCTGTACAATCATTTATGACCCTAGTATTTTGATAATTTTAATTAAAACTTTGTGGCATTGTTTCCTTACATAATATTGCAAGGGCCAGTTGGGGATGGATCGTAATCTCCTGTACAAGAAGTCAAGCCATGTAACCCAAATTCTTGATACCTGGGATGCAGACAAAAATCTGTTTACTAAATCTCTTTCCAGCAAACCCAATCTAAGTCTTGAAAGGCACAAGAATAGCTCTTCCTCCGGGGATAACAACCGCTTTGGTCCACACTTCTGCCGTGTTACTGTTTGTGTTGTACTGTTGCAAGATCCAATGTACTGTAACCTTTCACAAGCAGGACAAAGATAATCATAAAATGCCTTAAATGTACTGTAATCACAGAACCCAGTGTAGAACTCGAAGTCACTATCTCTGCTTTTAAACCGTTCTACAGAGAAAGTTTGTTGCTGAACCTTTTCCTTAAGACTGGAAATCTCTTCTTCTTGCTCTTGTTTTTCTGTTGAAGAGTCTTAACTATAAATGCTCACGTTCTAAGATCCCGTGTTGCATGTCTTCCAATGGTGCACTTTCTTCTTTCATCTGCATGACTGTGGTTGTCCTGTTTTGTAATGGCTCTATCCCACATTTTGAGGTTTGTCTAGGCAATGTTAGTTTACTAGGTACAATGGTTGGAATTTTATGAAGACAGGTCTTCTTCCCACCCTCAAAATGTCTGGAACAAACTTTGTTATACTCATTTGGTACGAAGTTAGCTCTACCAACCCAATGCAACGGCATCTTTCTTAGTTTTCTGTCAGTTGGAAATTGGTAAAATGAAAGCTCTGGATTTCGTTTTGTGTTGCTATCACATGTAGGAATACAGCAAGATGTTGCACCCCTTTTCTCTTCCTTTCTGAACACGTAGTTAATCCCCCGCCTCCTATAAAGTTGGCAACTCTTTGTCTGACTTCATTGAAGTACAGGTACCAGGTTCATAATCCATTACAGTATATAAATTAATACTAAAACCTATTTCTTATTTACAATTATATTTATGTTATTGATATGCTTTTATATATTTTACAATTGACTATTTACAGATTTACTGAGTACCTACCTAAAAATGTATTAACTATATTACATGTATCTATGAATAGAATACTGAGAAAAATTCGAAATTTTTAAGTCGAAAAATGTCGTACAGTGTTTACACTCAGGCTACAGTAATTGTATAGCCTAAAATTATAATTTCTAAGTCACTGTTTTAAAAAGCTTGTCGCCTACAACACAGCAACAAAACTCGGTAAATTTTCAACGTTTCAACTGGTTATGAACCGACCACAACAAAAGAAACAGAAAAGAAAAACAACAGCAGAAACCCAGGCAAAAGTGCTTTCTCCTCGATGTTTTTATAAAGTGCCAGAGCCGTTACCGATAAAACCGGTTTGTTTTCGGGCCAAAACAATTTAAAACATTTTCTTCAGAGGACAAGCTTATCGAATGAGTGACAGACACCATGGCCAAAGGTTGTCAATTTCAACAAACGAAAAAATCATTACAGAACACTTGATGATTCAGCAAATACGAGATCGCAATAGAACAACAACACACTTAGGGGTTCTCATTACCAGTAATCACATAATTAGGGGTCCTCATTACTAGTAATGTAAAATTCAATGACCATATTTACAGTCAGATCTGCAAGGCGAACAAGATGCTCGGCTTTATTCGTCGTACAATCAGCAGCGATGAGTGCATTTTAACCACATTGAAGTCTCTCTATATAGCTCTTGAACGATCACATCTGGAGTATGCCTCAGAGATCTGGAGCCCCAGGTCGGTCACGTTAATA
Organism: Chrysogorgia sp. JL179-B06; assembly: GCA_035772405.1. Taxonomy (NCBI): domain Eukaryota; kingdom Metazoa; phylum Cnidaria; class Anthozoa; order Scleralcyonacea; family Chrysogorgiidae; genus Chrysogorgia; species Chrysogorgia sp. JL179-B06. The sequence continues at coordinate 4,166,633 of JAYKKM010000048.1, forward strand.
AAGCGCACTGAAAGTGTACAGCGGCGTGCTACGCGACTTCTCTTGCCTGACCTTACCTGCACCGAAGGCCCACATCGTCTTGATCTCCTTCCCCTAGTCCATCGACGAGAGGTCAAGGACTTATCAACTTTTTATAAAATGAAGTGTGGATATTATGATTGTGATATCGAGACATATGTGCAATTTTGTTCTGACACTAGACTTAGATCATTCTCTCAGGGTAAACTGAAACTGGCAAAATGTAGAACTGAGCTGTTTAAAGGAACATACTTTAACAGAATCCCTTATTTGTGGAATAATCTGCCGCAGGACTTACGAACATCTATTGTTAATCCTGGCCCATTCCTGGGTTGTTCACCAGAAAATGTAAAGAGCACTACAAGACCAAAGTGTATGATCCCGATCGACCCCACGTATCTTGGACAATTTAAGGACTATTTCTTCTTTTTTTCTTCTTTTTTAATTCACATTTGTATTTATTTATTTTTAGGTGGACTAGCTAGTATGGTTCTATTGTTCCTTTCTAGTCCTTCCCCACTGTATCCCCGTATGTTTTTTCTCTCCCATGCCTGTATACAGTGAAAATGGATTAAATTAAATTAAATATGTCTGTGAGGCAAAATGGTGAGCTATCCGTTGTTCACTAAGCTTACTCACCTGTAAACGTTCTCCTATCGGGAACATATTTATTGGCATACTCTTCGCTCCTGCAATAGGTCTATAGCAATTTTCTCGTCCATTTATGCAGTGATTTCGCTGTATTTGGTACACAACGTACTTTATAATCCCCAAACTACATTACCCATTTCGAAATTCTTCTGCGCTACAGAAAATGTGCTTAAAAGAATCAATTCTTCTCACAAGCAAAATGCTCGCTTTGTGGCGGCCAATGCGAATTGTCCATTGACGAAATAGATTCCTTGGTATTGATTGGCAGCAGTTCATTAATAGATTTCCAAAGTTTCGAACTGAAACCTTTCATGGCTTCAGAAATTTCTAGTGTCATCCAGGGAGTTGGTAGTCCCTTCACACGGCGAGATTTAATCGGAGCAGATTTCGGGACTCCAGATTCATTGTACAAAATATTAGCGAGTGGTCACTTAAAACCAAGTGCAAAACTCCAGATTCCTTTATCCTTTGCTCATTGTTTACAAAAATTAGATCAATTTTCGATCGAGAACTTGATGTGACGCAAGTAGGCTTTGATATAATTTGATGCCGAAATCAAACAGTCCCATGAGACGTTTCACCTTACGCTTGGATTGTAAATTATCATGTTTACCCATTGTGCCAAAATCAACATTAAAATCACCAAGAATAGTCTTATCTTATATAGTTAGTAGACACAGCTTTAGAGATTGCATATTGCATTTGAACAAAAAAAATCATCCAAAGATTGAGCTCTTGTATATAGTGGATTATGGATTCTATGTCTGATATAGTGGATTATGGATTCTATGTCTGATAAACTGGAGACCCTCTTGCGTGGAAAGACTTCTTATGGTGTAGACGGTTACTTGATGTAGCGAATGGTTTTCCACAACTCTCACAAATGTCATTACATGTTGAAACAAACATGTCACCACAAGGCTCAAACTAAGAATGATATATTATTTATGTGCAACGTTATTTAATACGACTTCGAGTCATTGAATCATTGAATCATACGATTGAATCATCAATTCATCTTGAATCCCAATGAACACCGAATTGAATCCTAATGAATCCCATAGAATCCTAATGAATCCCAATGAATTCCAGATTGAATCCTATGAATCCTAATGAATCCAGAATTGAATCCTAATGAATCCCATAGAATCCTAATGAATCCCAATGAATTCCAGATTGAATCCTATGAAGCCTAATGAATCCAAAATTGAATCCTAATGAATCGCATTAAATCCTAATGATTGAATCATCAATCATTCATCTTGAATCAATTTTTAAATCATCTTAAATCCCAATGAACATCAAATTGAATCCTAATGAATCATTGAATAATTTGAATCCTATTGAATAATTTGAATCCATTGTAACATTTTGAATCTACATCGTAAACGTATGTAAACTAAAATAAATATCTGTTTTCAAAAATCCAAATCTGTGTCACATATGAACAAGGTTTTATCTATCTCCACAAGCGCCCCTATTGTTTCATTCCTTTAATGGCTCATTACGAGACAGCGCCATTGTTTCTACATGTTCTCTCAGGCGAAATATGCAAATATTAGTCTTATCTGCATGCAAACAAGCAACGCTTTGAACGTAATAACCCACTTTAGTTTATATTCGGCCACCGAGGCAATTTACACATTTTATTGAGGAAGTTTGTCTTGCATCTCCTGAAAAAAGGTTGATGGTCGCCATAGCAATATATAATTTGATAGACTTTCCTGTCAATCAAACGAACTACATTTTCAAGTAATTTTTTTACCAAAACAGTCTTCCCTAAACACGAAGGGCTCGAAATCTGAAGACAGAAGACTTTTTAATGTCTTTTAATGTCTTCCTCTCGTTCAAAACCAATTAACCAATATTCAAATCAGGCCTTAGCAATGTACAACATCCATAACAACAGCGTCGTTAATAAAACCAGACAAGTCAGCCGTTTAAACCATGACAGTTTCTTCTTCACGGGTTTTCGTTTGTATTTTGTCAAGTCAACGCGCCTAAAAACTTCAACAATTCTACCTACAGATTCCCGAACTGTTTTGGAGTCACAAGAATCGCTAACTTTCGACACTATACTAGTGTTAAATAAGCGATAATTCGACCAAAATGCACAACATGCATCTCTTGATAAATACCGTGTAAATTATTCGGCAATTATCTCCGCGGATTCGTAAGGCAGCTTTCTCCTATAATTGTCTATGCTCCATAAGGCAGGGGCCATTAATCCCTGCATATTACTACCATGGGGTGGTGAGAATCAAATGAAAGATATTTGTTGGTGTGTTTTCGGTATACAGCAGTTTCTAATTTCTCGTGGTCTGTTGGTTTGACGACTGAATCCAAAAATGGTAAACATTCATTTTTTCACGTCCTACTATGAATTGAAGGCTCTATTGAGTTCAAGTGGTTCAAACGAATTCCACTTCATTCTTGGATACTGCGGAAATGACATCATCGACGTAACGTTTCCAAAACAAAGGCTTCACTGGCGCAGACGCTAATGCTCTTTGTTCAATGTCTTCCATCACTAGATTAGCAATGACCGCAGAAAAACCGTGACTTAGATATTAAGGCCGCTAACAATTTTAGCAGCACCGTTGGTGTATTTGATTAGCTTACCTTAAAGTATTCCTCGCTGTTGAAGTACTGCAACTTTTTAAGATCCTCTGCAGATTCAATTTCTTGGTAAGGAACGTGCTCGGTAGACAGACATGGATCGCAGGAACAGATGAAGTTTTCTAGCGTGTCTGCCACGCGTTTTGCATGTAGAAAGTTTGCACTCTTTTCGGGAAGATTGTCCATGATGTTGTATACTCGAATATTTGACGCCAGTTTCCTCTTAAATCTAGGAAAAATTAGTGATATATAATAGTATACTGCATCAACAAGAAGTCATTGACGTTTCTTCAACAAGAGGGAGCGCTGATTCTAATTTTCGTAGTTTCCAATGAGAGGTTGAGTATAGAAAACAATTAAGTATGAACAATAATTTAAGTGTCAGTGAATAGTGGTGGATATTTACTCTCAATAAATATCCACCACTAGTCACTTGCACTTCGGTGAATAATTGTTAAATATATGAATTTATGAAGTAAAAATAATCGAAACCATGCAAAGTTAGTGTGTTGTCGGTCTTGCGGTCCCTTGGGGCCCTATAAATAGGGTCTAAGTACACTTTATCCATTATGTCAATACCAAGTTTGTGGCATATAACGGTTCTCCACATCTGGTCTGCTCCCCCGCTATTCCGAGTGATAACTTAATTTGTGTTTGTTTCCTGTTCTGCTGCATGTGTTACTGTGTGCAATTTCGTTTGTCGTCCCATCAACTTGGGTCGTCTGTGCTTGTGCATGTTCAGCTTTGTTCTCTTCACGGGAGTGGTCCTAGGCAATCCTCCTTAGAAAATTCCCAGTCATCTCCATCAGCTACTTTATGGTGGTCTCCCTGTTTCTCGTTGGCAGAGTTACTCCATATTATTGCTGGTTTTGAGATCAAACCTCAAGGTCTGGCCTTGTTTGGTTGTCTGCATGGATGGTTCAGGGGGGGAGGTAACTGGTTAGTTCACGGTATTTTTTCTCCAACTATGTATGACAGTAGTTCTGGTCAAGCAAGGGTAATTCTCGGGAACATTGCAACAAGCTACAATCTGAGAATAATTCATTGGGACACTAAAGCATTAATTACCTGCGTTCTTGCTTCTTTTACTACCGTGAGATAAATAACGCTGTTTCACCCCTCCCCCACCCCCCACCAATCAATGTTGATTTCCAAACACCATTTCTGAGTTCGAGCAAACAAAACATGGGTCAAAAACATGCGTCACAACCTTGATTGGAGGGGGAAGGGGAGGGCACATTTCAAAATATATTGCGTGCGCATAGAAGTCACGTGACATCCGGGTGTCCCAATGTAATTATTCTACGATTGTAGTTGGGGAGATTAGGCTCGCCTGGGGCTGCTCTACATACGAGACCGCTCTTGTCTTGGTGGACTTCTTGTTCCTGTAAACTGTTCCTCGACTATTAGCTCAAACCCTCTCCGACATACGGTAGCTACAGCCTCCAAAGAATGAATTGATTCAGGGGATAGCGTGCCCTATTTGGTGCGGATCCGTACAGTGTATGGGCAGGAATCGTAGGGCTATCAGGGGCTCTACTGTATGCCAGGATCTTACATGATTGTTAATTCGACTTTATTACAAAGTCATTGTCAGACCAAGTGACAAGACTCAAATATCAATGATCTTAAATGCAGTAGGTTAGATGACGTCATCAAAGAGGAACTAAACCTATCTACATAATAAACTGTCAAAGCGACAAAAAGTAGGAAACACAACACATCCTGCAAACTCAAGAGCAGACAACACTTCCTGCAAACTCCAGAGCAGCAGCAATCACTGATGGCCTCTCTCACCTTCACCAGATTGTACTCTTCGACATTCATCTTGAACAACTCTATAGTCGTCTCCGCTTCATGACTTCAACAGATAGTGGAAGCCAGATGACGCGTGTACTTTAAAAACTGCCTCACAAAAATAGCCTTTGTTGTGTAGGTCACAATGGCAGAGACCAAGCCACCGATATGATGCTGATCGGAGCATGGCTGCATCGTTGGTCTTGTATATTCCAACGTCCCAAACCAGAGGTGTCATAAAACAAGAACATGTTCTGTTGCACATCTGCTCCAAATCTTGACCAGCTGTTAAGGTAGTTGACTTCTTACAGAATGTTGCATCCATCTATCCATCTCTCTGATCAACGAATTCTCCTTATCCGAAAGTGCACTGTCCTCTTCAACATAGTCAATCGAGATATGGTCTGGAAACTCGGCAAACTTCAAAGCGACTATAATGAGCTACGTTTTGATGTTGAACCGTACCTTACACCGTGCACATCCTTTGTTTTAGGTTTATTAATATTTAAACAACACAGTTGAGCGATTAAACCCAAACGATTCTATTGGATGATTGCTTCATTATACTAAAATACAATAATAATAATAATAATAATAATACAGATTTATATAGCGCCTTTTGCAAGCTTCAAAAGCTCTGTTTACATGAATGTATATACAATTAAATTAATAACTAATAAACTATTAGATAAAATAAGTTCAACTACATGTATAGAAGGCTTGATTAAAAAGAAATGTCTTAAGTTGTTTTTTAAAAATGATAGTCGTTTCACTATAGTAGTAGGTTCAGTGACCGTGCACAAAATTGCGTAAAGACGAACAAAAAGATAGAACAAAGACTTTAGCTGAGTTTCCAGACCATATCTCGATTGATGTCTTCAAAGAGATGCTATGTCACTCAGTTGCATGGCTTTGGTCATCACACTGAAGTGGAGAAGGAATACTTGTAAACAAAGGTCCAGAATATTGTGCTCCAGACTCAACCAAAAACTTTGATAATACTGTAGCATGTTCATCATCTCCATATTATTCAGAAGCAAATTATGTCAAAGTTACCCGTGATAGAGTCAAAAGATAAATATTGTGCACTCTTATATCCATTTGGCAAGTGAAATTCTTCAGATAACTTGCCCAAAATACTCATGGTACGAAGGATTGTGCTGTTATCTTCCAAAGACAATGGCATGATATGTACATTGCTCTTCATACTCGGAGCAATAGCTGTTAGCATTTCTTCTTCTTTTGGAATATTGATTTTGTACTTTGGAAATTACGTGCTTTGGAAGCCATCAGTTCTCAGGTGAAAGTTCAACTGCTGTTACCGCATTTCTTTGAGCTGTTGTAGAGTAAACGAAACTTTGTTTACACTGTCATTTATAATATTAAGCAAGTACATGTACCTGTCAACAGCTGCAGAGAATACTCTTGCCTTTTCATCTCTCTCCAAAAATATATCTTCTGGGTTCATTTAAGTGACAGTGCTCTGGGTGGAAAGACAGGCTTCTTTGTCTACGAGAAGTTCCTGCATGCCATCTAAATTTGGTATAAGAACTGCTCCAGCAATAAAATTCCACATTGTTGGATCCATGGATTTAAAAAGGCGTAAGTGCTTTCTCTTCCCTCAATAGATATTGATGTTATCTATTAGCAACATCACTGGAACATATCCTGTATTTAGCTGAGAAATTTCTTCTTCTTGCTTCTTTATTTCTGTTGTCAAAAAATATCATGGCTTTTTCAAAGCTGACAGTCAGACCAATGTGAATAAGCATGCTGATGTTCCAAATTATATTCATATGCAGGAAAATATCAGTTTAAAATCATTTTGGATTTTCTGACTTCTTGAGATCACCAAAATTGGTAGGGAATGCACAGCACTCTTAACACTCTCTGCAACTACCACTTCTGTCACCACTGCCTGTAAGTGTTGAAAAGATACCACTGAGATCTTCATCAGTTATTCTCTTGGACTCAATATTGAATAATAAAAACGTACATATATTTCTTCATCCAATTGCTGGGTTTCTTTAGCACAGATAGATTAACACTGGAACTGCTGTCCAAGACAAATAACTTCTTTCTAAAAGAGCCTGGTTAGACCAACAAGACAACTAACTTCTTTCTTTCTTTCTCAAAGAGCCTGGTTAGACCATCCTGCAACTCTTTGATTCTACTAAAATAGTTCAACTATAAATACACTCATTGCGTGTATGATGGATGACCTAGCTTTCCAAAGTTAAACTTGCTCTCAATTTCAACATCAATGCTCTCAATTTCGACAACATTAAAAATAGGTACGCAACATGTACATGTGTCTGCTGACATTGAGTTACAGAGAAATGTGAGATTAGTAAGTTCATTGGCTTGTGTCCATTCTTTGTGAAATTATCGAAGCTATAAGAACGGGTGCTGAACTAGAAGATAGTTTCGCGCTAAGTTGTCACGATATACTGCGGAATGGGGGCAAACATTTTAAACATATTTGCAAATTATAAGTTTATTCAAATCACATAGGTTGTGGGCTAGCAATGTCTGAAATCGTATTTCTTTCACTATTACATCTACGAAAGTTTACCGAAGGTGTATCATGTTTGAGTTAATTGAGACGCGTTTGTTTAGGTATAATATGACAAATATGTGCGACGGTAAACATTAATACCCGTACTAGGTTCATAAGTTTCGATATACAATTATTTCGGCTAAATTATTAAGCGATTTTGAAATTAAGCAATATCACTATTAAATTTAAACCGCATGATGAGCAGACCACTGAAACACAAAATAGAGCGCCTGGCGAAAAATGTCGGTCATTACAAACACACTGACAGTCTGACACTGTCTTCGTACAAATTCGTATAGTACGTAAAATTTACACACAAGAATCTGACCAAAATGCCAGTGTAAACCCAATGGCTCAGATAAACAACAAAAGTAGTTCAATATCTATCGTGGACCAAATAAGCGAAGGAAGAAGCACTGCACTCGGTGAAGCAACAAAAGGATCTCGGCGAACTTTGGCTGTCTTGCGGAACATGTTCGTTTGTGAAGTGCCACAACCAAACAACATTTCGATAACTACTGTAAGTGTTTGCTGACACGTCAGCAGACACAAAAAGGTTGTTTCAAGATACTACCAATAGTAGAATCGTCATTTTTACACAAAATATCTTGGTGTACCAAACTTGCTAGAAACAATTTTAGGGTGGCGTAAACTACTTAAGTTTTGTTGTCAACAATTGGCACGGCATAAAATTTCGACTCCTCAGTTTGATAAAGTTATTTTACCATTACGAAAGGCAACCACAGATTATATATACTTATTTTCTGATAACACTTTTGGGGTGACACAATTTATTTCACATGCAAATGATCAAACAAACCTTAGTGTCTTTCAGACATTAAACATATTTTCCGTTAAGGCTAAGACTACATTTGACAACTGTCACGTCAAAATTCAACTCCAAATTTGTGAGATGAACGTTCAAATGATCCTGTTCACTGTTCATTCGCCATAATAGTTCGCTGGTCCATCTCACAGACTCGTATTTCTCCTTAATATTCCTTGTACAGTTGTAGATTCGTAGTTCTCGTTTAAATTTGCTAGTTAGTGTTTCCCAAACTGTTTACCAGTTACAACTGCCTACCGGAAACGCGCCCTATATAAATATATAATCATACAAACGCAATGCAAAACAATTCCGCCTGCTTCGCGCCGTCCAAGCGATGGGATAATTTAGGCATGAGGATAAAGGCCCAAAGTGAAAGAATGCAAATCTGAAATAAAAATCTGAAATATGAAAATTTCAATTTATTTCAATTTATTATTATTTTTTTAAAATTTTTGATTACTTCGTTCCGTCTTGACGAAAATTATCACCACTTACAGTACCAGTTACAGGACCAGCAAACCTAAAGACGTTATACAGCACCCGGATAAAGATATACCTGTAGCTGCAAATTAATCCTCTGAAGAAAACTATAATCTGAAAGATTGGACCTCAGCCAAAGCCACTTGGTCGTCAACTAGTGTCAACAACAATAACCAATACATTCTTAGACCACGAACACAATCATTACGTGAATATGCAATATCGGCACGACGACAAACAAACATCGATACACCAGCCCATTAGAAACAAGGTAGTATTTTTAATATTAATTAAATCAGTGCTTACTTGCAGCCTACAGCTCTATACGCCAATGAGTGAACTGTTCGAGAAACAACGTTAGCCGGAAACTTATTTTCTGCCTGCTGTTGGACGGATCTGCAATTGTAAAAAAATGACATAATGATCATCCAGATATACAAATTTTAACTGAAAGGGTGCCTGTTAAACTACAATAGCGAAGGGGATTGGCGAAGAAACTTGCTAGGATGCCAATTTAAAAGTACAGTCAAGTCCTTTCTGCGCATGTGCACGTCTCTGTTTACATGATTTGTTTACATACATGTACCATTATAAAAACACTGAACGTATAAGCATAGCATAGCAAGAAGTATAGCGCGTTTATTTTCCACGCTTGATATTTTCCGCCTAAAAAGCGTGTGTTATAAGAGGCAGAGAGACCGAAATGCGGACAATTATATATCAATCGATGTGGTCTATTCTTGTGGAGGGAGGTGTCAACCAGAAAGATGAACCAAATCGAATAGTTGAAGTATATATAATGATATAGAAATTAGCAAAGGCGCAACTTCTTTGTGGCCCACCATCCCTTGGACTGTTCATATTAAAAGACAGATACTTCGAAATATCTTGGCCTTGTCGAAATATATGAAATACATATAATAAATCAACACTATTGACATTCCGTTGATTTTAATGAATATTGTTTGACATTAATAAATGTTCCACCGCAGTAAAGAGTTATTCGAATTGCTAATTGAAGGTTTGTTTTACTTAAATGCAAGGCCAAATGTACTTATCCAAATGTCTTGCCGGAGAGGTTATTGAGGGATGAACATGTACAGTACATGAAATGTAAAGTAAAAATTATGTGTTTTGATGTGTATCCACATGGGACAACAAAATCTGACTATTTTGAGTTCTATAAAATCTGACTATATATTGTTTTCTTCTTTTCGAGATTAGGTTTTAGGATTAACCTATCTGTGCCAATGAGTGTTCAATAAATGTTATTGTTTTCGGTTGTCACAAATGAAGTTCACTAAAACGGAATAATTAATTTGTAAGCATTACTGAAATTTGAATAATCGCTATATTGAATTTATGAACACCGCTTCCTCCTTAATGCAGGGCAAAAGGTACAACCCTCACCCTAATATTAACCCTTATACTAACCCTCGAACAACTAGTTTCCAGTCTTTCCGCGGAATCTCCACGCTGAATAGTGTTATAGTGATAATAGTAATAACAGTAATAATAGTGAATAGTGGTTGCAATGTTTCGGTGTAACTGGGCTGAGCATGTGTTATTTTCAAGCTCTTCTCAAGATGTTGGAATAATATCAGCGATCAGTTATCGAGTCACAGGTTTTAGCCAATCAGAGCAATATCGTTCAGCCAAAATTATTTTATACCTGTACAACATAATATAAAAGAAACCTACTTGTTATACGCAACATTCAAAAACCTCCAGCTTGGGCGTAGCTTCGTGTACTCAACAAGTGTTGTGGTTTTTCCAGTGCCTATAATTAGATAAAACAATAACTAAATGACCCAAACGCGTACATTTTATCGTGAATTTGTCAGGATTGCTTCGGTTTCTTTTGTTCTTCCGCGGGATATACAGTATATCTGGTATTGACTCCCTTGGAGGGTCACTAATTGGTGGGGCATTCATGATTGGCTGTGCAAGCGGGCCAATATATATATTCTCCTGCAAAGCGAGGGATATATATATATATATATATATATATATATATATATATATATATATATATATATATATATAACTACAGACGGTACCGTTTCGGCCTTTTGGGCCTCATCAGTGTAGTGCTGACGAGCAGGATGAAGGTAACTGCTATTTACAGTCACCTTTGATGCCACACGAATGTGGGACATCAAAAACCATATATATAAAAATATATCCTACTCCTACTCCTACTCCTACCCCTATATCAAAAAAAAAATATATATATATATATATATATATATATATATATATATATATATATATATATATATATATATATATATATATATATATATATATATCCCTCGCTTTGCGGGAGAATATATATATTGGCCCGCTATATATATATATATATATATATATATGTATAGGATAAAGCCCTCGAACGTCGGGATTCATGCTATATAAAGCCCCGAGGACGCGTAGCATCCGAGGGCTTTATATAGCATAAATCCCGACGTTCGAGGGATTTATCTGACTGATTTCATGATTGAGGAGGTTTTCCAACAAAATGTTGTCTATTTTTTCCACCTTGGACAAAGATTTTCCTAGTTTTTTCTTCATTTCTTATCTAATTAGTATTCATAGGGCTTTATGCTATATACAGCCCGCGGTACATCAAAGAAAACCGACTCAATCATGAAATAAATAAATATATATATATATATATACTGCATAGCCAATGTTTTGGAAATATAGCAAAGCGAAAAGGTGCTGAAGTGCCGAGATTTTTAGGAACGAAATACTGACGTTTCGAGCGAATTCCTACTGTACATCAGAGTAAAGATGGATTTCGCTAAAGCGAATATAGTCGCGCAGATGACTTTGTTGTACAAATTGAATGATTTTCCAATTGGTTGCACGCGAGCGCTCATAAAAAATAGGAGAAAGTCTATGAATGATAGGACTAGAGGAATTTTATTGTGCGAAACTTGTTCCAAAGGTGGCTCAAGGGGGGACTAAACTGAAGACGAGAAAATCTTTCTGAACAACGAGGTCTAGAAGGTCGGTATATGGTAACCACGTTGAACAAAAAAAATCTTATTTTCCATTGCTTCAGCTTCAAAATCTTGCTCGTCGCTACATAAGTGGCGAAGACGGAAAAATTGAGTAAGGAATGGATTACTTGGGGTGAGAGGAAGAAAATAGAAGATAACTATGAGAGTCAGCAGGCTTGTACGAGACAGACGTTTTGAGTGAATCACCATTAATGGAAATTAAAATATCAAGGAACGATACACAGGTCTCGCTGATTTCCACGCAAACTTCAGAGGATGAAAATCATCGACAAAATTGATGAACTGCTCTAAAAGGACACGTGAGCGCGACGCTTTTCTAAACAGTCATCGATAAATCAGGCAGACCTGTGTATCGTTCATTAGCATAGATTGGTCCCATTTTGGTGCACATCACAACACCACTTATTTGTTGATAATGTTCATCATCAAACGAATAATTGTAAGCAATAGTTAAGGGTAAGGGTAAGCAATAGTTTCTAACTGAGTGCGCTGATAGGGAGGAAATATATGACAGGGGTTCTGGGGTTGTTAATATGAACTCACTCTCTGATGAAGGGCCTTCGCTCGAAACGTTAGACTACTCACACGCTATTTTGGCAGTACACCAACCTTTTTAGAAAATTTAATTTATATTAACTGAAAATAGATCGATGGGCCCGCTGTTGGGACCAAACTTGAGACCTTTCGCAAGAACAGATCTCTCGGGAACAGATAATGGCAAATCGCGGGGAATAGTGAAAACTAGACGATTGACTTTGTTAGAGGAACTAGCAATTTGGCCAATTTTGACGCCTTAAAGGGACACTCCGGCCCAAATACAAATGTAGTTCATATGAAAGATCTTACTGACTTTAGATTATTTCCAAAGTTTCAGCATTCCTATCAATTTAGTTAAGAAGATGTGGCTAGTTGAAGTTGGAGAGTTTGTCCAATTTCGACGCCATTTTGTTTCTCAAATATGACGTCACTGAGTGACGTGATCTCGTATTATGCCTAAGAAGCTCCTCTACTTTCCTGCATGATGAACTAAATAGTTTATTTCGACTAATTTTCGTCCAAAGACCATTCACAATAACTATCACTATGTGATCGCCATCAAAACAACTCCACTGACGATAAAGAATCACTCAATGACGTCATATTTTCAAAACCAATATGGCGTCAAAATCCACAAATTTTCAACTTCAACTAGCAATATCTTCTCAACTAAATTGATAGGAATGCTGAAACTTTGGAAATAAACTAAAGTCAGTAAGATCTTTCATATGAACTGCATTTGTATTTGGGCCGGAGTGTCCCTTTAACGTCTTTAAAGTGCCTATCAAGCCTGTGGGGATTTTACATATTCGTAGTCTTTGGGTTCTACCAAAAAGAAATGTAATATATCTTGTTGTTCGAAAATTGCATCTTCACGTCTTTTCCCCTGCTAAAGTTCACAGTTATTCAACAGTGAATGTTTAGGAATTGAATGAATTTTGTCTAAACAGGCTATTTAAAGTTCAAAGCCAAACTTTCGCTGTATTTCATTGCTGAATCACTCCGGAAAATATCGCGTGTCTCTGCGTTGACGTCACTTCCTGTGAACTTTAGCAGGGGGGAAAGGCATGAAGATGAAATTTTCGAACGACAAGATATATTACAATTTCTCTCACGAGAATCCAAAGATCACAAATATGTAAAATCAGGCTGGATAGGCACTTTAAGAAAAACGTTGAGTCCAGAATTTAGAATGCGAATTTGTTGAACGATAGCGGTAAACAAAATAGGTGGGGAGACCTGGGAAAGGGAAGATTTCTATCGCCAAGATGTTGTCATCAGTATGTTGTAAATTACTGGACATTGATTTTTTCGAGAACACAGAGACAACGTTGTCTTCCCTCTTCTAAATCATGTTTCACTCACAACACGATGGCCTCGTCGACCAAGCCTCCTCGGTCAACTAACGTGTTCGCGTCGTCTTTTCTAAATTTGTCTAATGACTTGGAAAACAGAACCAGAGCAACTATCATCTTAACCGATTATGTTAATTTCTTCTTGTTCTATCCACTATAAACTGGTTGTTACGCAGGACTACACTTTAAATATGTAGTGTCTTGCATCTCGTCGTTTAATATGCCTAAAATTAAAATACTGTCTGGCACCGCGTTTCGTCGACTCTATTTAGTTACATTACTGTATTCACTAATTCAATACTAAGGCATATTTGCAATGTCTTCCTATAAAGATTGTTATTTATTTATTAACTTTACAACCATATATAAATGCGAAAGAATTAAAACTATTAAATTAGAGAAAAAACTTTGAATAACTAAATATATGGTTGAAGGTAAGGTCAACAGGACATGAGTAGTCCCATGTGAAGACCGACCTTAATGAAAATTAACTTTACAACCATATATAAATGCGAAAGAATTAAAACTATTAAATTAGAGAAAAAACTTTGAATAACTAAATATATGGTTGAAGGTAAGGTCAACAGGACATGAGTAGTCCCATGTGAAGACCGACCTTAATGAAAACAAACATAACATACATAAAATAAAGACCAGAACAAATATACAGTTTACAGAAGACATGACGAATTAGGAACAACAGCTTAAGTTGAAAGAGCGGCACTTAGAACAGAAGGTTTTCCAAGTGCGCATTCTGTTAACATCGAAAGATGAGTGTAGTAGAGAAGAGTAGTAAACAGTTAGTCTGTGTTTGAAGGAGGAAACGGATGAACTATTACGAATGGTGGGAGAGAGATTGTTCCAGAGAAGGACAATTCGGTTGAAAAAAGAGTTCCTATAGAGAGACGTCCTGCAATGGTTGACTTGAAGCAACTTGTCCTTATTTGAACGGGTGCGAGGCGTGCTTTGAGAAGAAAAAGTGACGAAAGAGGAGATGTCTAGGTCGAAGAGGCCTTGTTTACATTTAAAAAAGAAAACGGATATCGGAAGTAAATTAAGCTTCTTAAGACGTTCAGGATATGACAACTCATAATCCTGAAGGATGAATTTGCTAGCACGTCTTTGAACACCCTCGAGGATCGCAAGATCGCGTGACGATCCTTGAGGTGCCCAGATCTCACTACCATAAGACAGATGAGATCGGACGAGAGCAAGAAAAAGAAGCCTGCGGCAACGAATATCAGTAATTTGGGTACAATTCCTGTTGAGAAAACCAAGCATACGATTGGCTTTTGCAGTGCAGCTGGCTATGTGTGGGGACCACTTTAGGTCATTGCTGATAACCACACCCAAGTCTACTTGACTAGTTATGCTCTTGACTGGTTCGTTGTTAAGAAAGTAGGAATGAGTTGGAGGGTTGCGTTTGCGGGATATCCTGAGTAAAAGCGTCTTTGAGACATTAAATTTCAATTGCCAGGACAGCAACCAGTTGGACATAGCGTCCAGGTCAAGCTGGAGGAGATCTCGATCATCTGGTGATTGTATAGCACGATAACATTTGCTGTCATCAGCAAAAAGCGCAACAGTACTATTCTTGGTTACCTCCGGAAGGTCGTTCACATAAAGTATGAATAGGAGAGGACCTATTATACTACCTTGTGGCACACCAGAGTTAACACTAAGAAAGGATGAGGAAACTCCTTCAACGACAACACACTGTTTGCGATCACAAAGGTAATCGGCAAACCAGTTAAGAAGTGGACCAGAGATTCCAAACGATTTAAGTTTGAACAAGAGTTTGCTATGGGACACAGAGTCAAACGCTTTAGCAAAGTCAAGATAAACCATGTCAATTTCCTTTCCATAATCAAGAGTATGACCAAGGTCGTGAAGCACATTCAAAAGTTGAGTAACACATGACCTATGACAAGGAAAGCCGTGTTGAAGGTCATGCAAAGAGTTCTTAACAAAAGAATAAACCTGATTGAAAATTAGACGTTCTAGAACTTTGGAGACTTGGGATAGTAATGAAACTGGTCTGTAGTTTGTGGCCTCATGAGCGTCGCCTTTCTTGGGTATGGGCACGACATTTGCAGATTTCCATTGAGAAGGGAAAACACCCTGCTGAAGAGATAGCTCAAAGAGAGGTAAGAAAGGTTAGGTTATAGCTGGTCTCATAGGATGCTGTACCTGTCTTGGCGGAAAACGGAGAAACGTTTTAAGATATCTGATAAGATAACTTTTTTAATATAAGCTTACTCGCATGTTCTAAAGAGGAGTTACACTGTATATTAACAGGCCATAATTTTGTTGAACAAAGCCAAGTGCTTCACTAACTTCGCAACACTGTTAATATCCCCAATGCACCCCATCCCACCACTCCTCGCGCTCCCGCTCCCTCATTCGCTACTGGGTCCGAGACATCCTAGTATAAGAGATTTTGCTAATAAGATTCGTTAGTTTATATATATGGCATTTACTCTGACGAAGGACGGTCAACAAATCGAAAGATGAGGATAAAATATTCTAACGCTGATTCCACAAACTATATCCGAGATACGTGCAATTCCAACAGGTTTCTTACCTGCAAACGCAATAATCTTTAAAACATCTCCTTCTTTCGTGTTATGATTCATTATCCTAACTTGTTCATGAGTCATCCATGTTGAATCACATGATTCTCTATACAAAAAATATCAATTAATCTACAGTAGGTTCGTGGCAAAAAAACGGCATAACATTTTGATGAAAAAAGCAGGTCTCCAATGACAATTTGAAATTCCTTCAAAGGAGCTTGCTCGTAATAAAGACATGATTATTTATAAAAGGGGTGTTGCCAACCGCAATGTGTAAAACACTTGCCACTACGATCAAATTTTTACCTATCGATATTTTTACGTATTTATAAAGCAGAGCTGCTAAATATTACTTGGTCGAAACCGTTTTGCGATTTGACGATGGCAAGTATTATTTTTCTTACTCCGAATCTGGAGTTGTTATGTCCGCCATTAATCGTTCATGTTCTTGACCAGTGTAACGAAGTGACGTCAGATTCTCAACGCGAAGACTCCACGTGGCTAATTCTTCAAGTAAATCAAGGTCGTTTTTTCAAATTCTTCGTCTGAAACGCTGGACATTTCATCTACTTCTCGAAAAAAACAAGAAAACAAATAACCTCGACCGAAATTCAGGCGTAGCATTGAGAATCTGACGTCACAAACAATATTATCTTTTGAAATTGCGGGCTCACTTGGAACACGTTTTTAGTAATGGTGGCCTAAACAATAGTGATTTCAGAGCTCAAAATACTTACTTCAAAATACCATTTTAAAGTGTTTTTTACATCGATGATCACTTTTGACCCTGAAATACTATTCTATGCTAAAGAAAATCTAAAAGACGGGGGTGAATTTTCATCGTAGTGGCACTTTAACGGCAAGTGCCTAAAATAGGTGTTGTGATTGGATCAACCAATCACAAATGAAATCGATTAAAATGCAAGCTGGAACGATTAAAATGGAAGGAACTTACGGAAACAGGAACAATTGACGAAGTTAGATAGATAGAAAACCTTTATTTTGGGTAATCCATTCAGTGATTACAATTGACGGTACCGAAAAAGATGGCGGCTGTACATTTTACCAGAATGCTTTGCGACCTTAAATCACTTGTAATAACAGCTAAACTTTGTTTACCTTGTAAAAATGAACTAAATACCTAAAAGCTTCCTTTTTGCCAAACTTAATATTTTTGAAGCTATATCCGCTGCTATTTCTACGAGATTCAATGCTTACTGCGCGCAAGGAATTATGGTTAAATGTACCAGTCTTTTTCGGTACCGTCAATTAATCCACTGTTATCAATTGGAACCTTGTATACCTAAAATATATTACAGAAATATCAATTACCTATATCATGGATAGTAAATAGACTGGATAGGAAACTAATAGTCACGTGGGGTGTTTTGAGTCTACAATATCTATATCTTTGTGTATCTTTTTTGTTCTTTTATGCGAACTTATGACTCATATCAACCCGCCTAAGCCACGTAACACTGTCCAAGGTAAGTCTAGATCATGTTTGTTTACATTATTATCGTTTCACTTTGAAGAAATTCGCGTCGCAAAATAGTGTATTTTTTGCGTAATTTCTTGTCGTATTTTGTAAAATTTGCGACGCGTTTTTTGTATGTTAAATTTGTGTAATTTCCCTTCAGATATGTATCAGTAGAAAGATATTTGGTTGAATTGTGGCTTTGTCACAATTAAAAGAAGTAAGCTTGTATTTAAAACTGTATTTTGTTCATCAATTCTGTGCCCTTTTTAACAAATTTTGTTAGATGGTTACTAGGGACCGAATCACGTATCGCATCAGGTTGTCATATACTCTGTGGTGGAGAAAAACTTTTTTTTTAATTGAACACTTAGATATTACTGTATGTAGAAGATAAGAAGAATGGGGAAGTTCAAGTTGGGAAGATTGAGGAAACATTCGCACCGACAATACAACAAATCTGTGGTCAACAAGCATAGCCTGTCATATAAATTTCATTATCATCTTCGAAATCTACCCCCGGCAATTTTAGATCAACCTTCAACCCATAATTATTCTCATATTTTCAATATATTTGTAAATGAAAATGTTTTAACTAATCAATGGAACTTAATCAATCATGGTCATCCTTTCCTGATGCTATCCACATTCTCTACAAATGAATCAACAACACCAGTTGCTGAGAAAACTTTGATTATTAATGCAGACCTTTCTTGGAATGTCATAATAAACAACAACAATGTCAAAGATAAAGTAGCTGGAATTCCTGACCAATTAGACCACCCGAATGAATTCATCAAATTGTTAGATTTTATCGACAACTGCAATGTTTTCCCTGGTATATGTGATGAAAATCTTGTCCAATTGTCCAAGTCTGGTAATAGGAATGGTGTTTTTAAAGACAGACAAGGAAAAGTCAAGGCACAACTAACAAAAGGCAACGTAATTAGACCAATTGATTGTTCTGGCTTTGTCAAAGCAACTGCAACCTATTCTTTGTGTGATTGCTGTAAATCTTGCCCTGTACGTCTTTTAACCCAACATTCAAAGGAAAAACGTAAGGAGTTATTTGAATCACCAAGCAACTGGTCATCCAAAACAAGCGTAAACAGCCACTACCCCTGGAAACATCTTAGCGAGGAGGAACAGAAAGAAAGGATAAATAACTGCACAAAAGACAGGAAGAGAAAATCCATGAGAATTTCCGGACTTGGAAAGAAGTTGAAAAAGGTAATTATTAATAACACTAACTACAATTAAGTATAAGACTTAGTATGGGTTCTGTACAGTATGCATGGATAGTAAATAGTCTATGTACTATCTGTGATATAAGTAACTGAAGCTGTGAATGGTAGAGGTTGTTATTCATCATTTTATATACAGAGGAACATTTAGCAGTTATAAACATGTTCCATATTTGAAAATTATGCCAGTGCCTTTTTACTATCCATGGTGACAATCACATATATGAAAAGGTGAGAGGCATAGGCAAGATGAATCTTTTTTCTATACCCCTGGTGATAAACATGGCATGAAGCTTGAATGATAAACGTATGTAAAAGCATGGATAGTAAAGACTATAAATAAACTGTAAAATAGTCTATTTCCTATCCATGGTAAAAGCTAGCCAATGATAAATAAACAAGGTCGTTAACTATTACAACTTACAAACCTGACAACTAGATCTACTTTCCACGGGTGCTACTGCTGCACATTAACGCCTTCCTGATGCTATCCTTTCCATGTAGATCAACAAGACTTGAGTTTTGCTTAACATTTAAAGACAGTGTTTCCCTAAATTTCTTATGTTCTTTGTACACTTTAAGCAAATCAGTGCATAGCCTGAGAAGTAACATACTGTCTTCAGAACTAAGTAACGAAGAATAAGGCCAAATATCCAGTGATGCTGGAGTGTTATCGATTAATTGTTCAAGCAATTCACAATCAGATTTCCTTGTACTACTGCTAAACTTAGCTAAATTAAGAAATGGACGAATAGATATTTCAAAAGAAAAAAAAATCAAAAGTTAATGGGTCCACTGTAGTAAGACCGCCTCTGTTTAAGGTGAGTGTAACAAGATTAGGGTAAGACAAAGATGGAGTATGCTTTTCGACGCCTGGTAAATTTGTACCGATTGTTTTTATAATGTTCCCTAACCTTACACAGTTTTCGCGAACTTCACTCGTCGTTGACTTTTCGTTAGTTGTGCAGCTTGTCTCTCGTTTTCCTACAAACATATCCAGCAACATAGGCTATAGTGGATTGATCAGCAGATGAAAGGACCGTCTTGTTTTCGGTTTCTCCTTTATATTTGTCTACGATCTCCAAGGTGTTGCTAACGGAAATGGATCTAAACTCGTTGATATCTTCATAAACCGCTGAGATTATCTTTTGCAGGAGTAGCTTCCCATTAGAACTAATGCCAAATGTTCTCAAAAGTTCTGTCCAACAAACAATTAACGGTTCGGAAGTTTTGTGAAATGTTGAGCAACGTACCTCTGCCTCGTTGACGATCTCACGCGATGGTCTAAAGCGAAAATGATTTCCCACAGTTTTTGTGCGATGTCTCTAAAAAATATTTTGGCGGATGTTGTGTGCCGGTCATCGGTTAATCGTTTTAAGAATTCGTCGGCCTGAAGTTTTAAATTTCCAAACCGTGCTCCTCTTAGAGACACTATATCAGCAGGGGTGGCACAAATCTCTTTGAGCAGTTTTATGATAGCTGGTAAACCGTTTGTTTCAAAATATTCGTCAACTGCGAGACCGGTCAACACTTCCCTTGTTCTGATTTGGTGCTGCGACAATTTCCGATGATTCTTGGTTATTTTCGAGGTACCGTCACAGCTACAGTACTTTGGTGCTTTAAAAACCACGATTTCAATCGGTAGATCTTTCTACATTTTTTACAACGTAACAAATGATTATTTTTTTCGTAATCTTCATCCGCCGAGTCGTCCGTTTCTCCTTCGCTGTCTTGTCCTTTCTCGTATTCTTCGCTTTTCTCTCCCCCCTGGCCAACAATAGCGTTTTCAATTTCTTCCATGTCCATCATCTCACTGTCATCCCACTCCTCGAAAACATCCTCTACTTCCATGCTATAGTTAATACTCTTTTAAACATATAATACTGCTTTAAGTCAGTCGTCGACTCGCGTTTTAAAATTTTAAAATAATATCGTCGCGCAAAGAGATTTGTCATGTTTTGGTGTGACGTCACGATTTTCAACTGACCAATTCAAACAATTCAAACTCAATTCAAACGCTGACGTCAGCTAGTTTCCTATCCAGTCTATTTACTATATTAAAATAACTATACAGTTATATATACAACAAGAATAAGATACGTGCAAGATAAAAAAAAACATTTTTTTAATTTAAATTATAGAATAATAAAATCTAATTAGACAACTAACCATTACAAAAGAAATACCTTTTTGTACATTCTAGCTTGACCCTTGGTAAATGTAATAAGTTACTTTGACGATTAGTCCTGGTCACAATTTCATGGTTGAAAGTAAAGTAATTTCTTAAAAACATTGGACATTCATTTATCAGTAATCAAAGTAATCAAAGATGGACAGTATAAATGATTTATACAAGGTGTTAGAAACGTGCTTCGTGATGTTTTTCCTTAAGCGTCTCAACCGTCCTACTCTTCTTCCTGCTTTGGTTAAAATATGTTTCAGGTGCTCTTTCCAGGATAAACTGTCATCCAATATCATACCTAGGTACTTAAATTTAAAGACCCGCTTTAACGATTCACCATTAATTTCAATGTTGAAGCTGTTTACATTGGAAAGCTTCGAACCCGTTCCAAAGAGAATGCATTCTGTTTTACCTTGGTTCAAAAAAAAAGGAAATTATATCTCAACCGGGATTGTACTTGATTCAGTTCACTGGTGAGAATTTGTTCAATTTCTTTAATATCTTTTGCTGAATAAAAGAGAACTGCATCATCGGCACATAAAAGTAATTTGGAACGGACCAGCACCTTAGGAAGATCATTAATAAAAATTACAAACAATAATGGACCAAGAATTGAACCCTGAGGCACTCCAGAATAGATTTCTGCTGCATTCGATGTGTTTTCAAAACTGACCAGTTGTTTTCGGTTTAAAAGATAGTTTTGAAACCATGTACTAATACCATGTACTATAATCGGACACATGAGACAGATACCAGAACAAATGAACAAAGCTATTATAATTATATGTATAAAACTGAAAGATTTAAACATAGTCCAATAGTTTACGCTATTGAACAGTATAACTTGAAGCTTAAAACCATTTACTCCAACTGATATTTAGTAAATTTTTATTGATGCAGAAATTTTAGTATATTGTATTTATTTATATAGTTATACTGATAAGTAAATTATCATCTTATTAACAGTGCATGCAGTAACATTACAATATTGACTGTATTTTTTAATATTTTTGAAATTTAGATCTTGTAAACATATTGTAATTTAGCTTTATTAGCTATTGAATATGAAATAAACCATTATTATTATTATTATTATTATTATTATAAGTTCTCCATCCCGAACACCTTAAGCATGGAGTTTATGCAAAAGAACATCATGATCAACAAAATCAAATGCCTTACGAAGATCCATGAAAAGAGAACCCGTTAGTAACCCTTCATCTAGGTAGATAGCTAGTTTCAATTTTGCCTTGGAAATAAACGTTAACAAATACGTATCGGCCAATAATCCCTCGCATTTTGTGTGTGTTTGTAAATAATATTTTAGTTCAATGATTTGCAAGTGCGGGTATAGCTAATTAATGTCCTAATTAGACACTTTCACCAGGTCTTTGATAATTTACTTAATCGTCTCACCGACGGTTCATTATGAATTCTACTCAACTTGAGTATCCCATTTCGCTGCCGTTGATGTCTAGAAAGCGACTTAGCTGAAATCTCACGAGTGATCCAGTCGAACGATTCACCTTAGATGATACAATTACGGTAAATATTATTCATGTCGACATGCCGAATGGTGGGACGGGAAGAAAACGAACGTGATCACAAACCTAGACAAATAGCGACAATTTATATTAACTAGATACATCGGGATTAATGAGAAGCAACAATAAAAATACCATCAGGCAATAGCGCAATCTAACGACAAACCGCCACAGCAGGTCGCTCTTAACAACGCACAAGTTATTTAGTACGATCTAATCAAACCGGACATTCCAGAACAATATAAATCCCTCGCATTTTGTGTGTTTGTAAATATTTTAATATTTTTTAGTTTAATGATTTGCAAATGCGGGGTATAGCTGAAGTTTACAGCAGGTGTTTAGTAATTCATTTGATCGTGTCACCGATGGTGTTGCTTTGGGGAAGAAAACGAACTTGATCGCAAACCTAGACAAATATCAGAATTTAAGGTGGCACCACACAGTTCCTTGAAAAGTGGAAAATACATGTTTCAGACCCTAAATCTTGTACATTGATATTTTGTTAGAAGAATGTCTAAACTAACTGTCTTGTATAGAACATTTTGAAAATCAAAAACTGTAACGAAAAAGTGCGTAACTGTGGTTGCTATGGCAATAATGATGTTTCAAAATGGCCGCTAATTCGCGTTTAAACTAGTTTAATTTGAAAACAACGTCGGTGACCCCCATTTTTTATTGTGTTAAACGTTTTCTGCTGGTATGGGTAATAAATAGGCCAATTAAAAAAATTCTGTAGATCTAAGAATTATCAAATCCGATAAACATGATTATTTTTTTTGAGTTAAAATATTCAGTAAAGAAAGAAGAAATAAGTGTTTGCTTGCGAGGCTCGCGTAGCCGCAAGTCCCTTAGAATGTCGTTAATGTTCAGCAGAGCATGAGAAAGCTCTTCAAGGCCACGATATTCGGCAAACTCTGCTGCTGCTCGGTAATCTGAAGGGTCTCGGCAGAAGATTTAATTGCTGGTTCTTTCAGAGAACAGTCAAATTTTTCATCGCTGATCTCGAACGGCTCTTTTGATACCTTTGTGTGCGGCTCATTGTTGTCACACGTAAATTCTTCTAAAATACTGCCTCTGATGTCTTCTCGCAACGTTGCCGAGAATCGTCGATAAGATCGGCGCACGAAAGAATCTCGTCTTCCGCATCGATAAAGTGTCGAGCATTTGTTGATTCTGCCATCACCAGCGTTGAACACAACTCCTGAAGACCTTGCATATCCTCCCCTTCGAATGGATCGTCGTCGTCATCTGCCGTACATGCTTCATCGGGATATACAATAATTATATAATAATTATATAATAATTATAGTGACCGCGCTGACTTCATCCCAGGCTTGGTTCCCCCACTGTATCGCCATCTGTCTTACGTTAGACGTGAAGTTGTTTGTATAAATGGGTTAGTTTGTGTCTAACATAACCCACGTCCTATGTAAGTCGCGTTTTAACTCTCCCGCATAAACGGTAAACGGCCCTTATGTCGCCTAATGTCGGTATGTCTTGTAAAACTTATAAGTGTTGAAAGAAAACGTTAATCTTGAACTCCATGTGTCCGCTTACCCAAGTGTCCGCTTAATAGAGGTGTCCGCTTAATAGAGGGGTCCGCTTAAGAGGTGTCGGTTAAGAGAGGTTCGACTGTAGTTTAAACGCGAAATAGTGGCCATTTTGAAACGTCATTGTTGCCATAGCAACCACAGTTACACACATTTTCGTTACAGTTTCTGATTCTCAACGTGTTGTTCTGTACAAGACACTTACCTGTAGTTTCATTCATCTAACAAAATATCAATGAACAAGACTTTGGTCTGAAACATGTGTATTCCACTTTTCAGAAACTGTATGGAGCCACCTTAAGGGCCATAGTCCGTATTCAAAAAAGGACAATCTCTGTCTAGCTCGAGCCATTATCGTCGCAAAAGCCAAAATTGATGAACGCTATCCATACATTAAAGATTATCAAAGGCAATTGGCGAACTTGCTTATGAATTGCACGAAAAATCTAGCCTTCCACTAGGGCAGTGCGGTATCGAAGTTTCAAAGCTATTTGGGCGACTAAATTAACATTGTCTCAAATTAACATTGTTTAAATGGACACTTATTTACGCTGATTTATTCCGGCCCGGAAGCGTAATATATAACCATTGCGATGTACTCAATTTAATAAGAACCGCGCTTCGATGGTAATACACAGCTAATACTTTGCTTGCAGTGTTTCACTTGTGGTTTCTGGCGTTTACCGTGTTGGATAGTTTCACGGGTGGGGGTGTTGTGGGGGTGCTTAGTCCTCCTGTAGTCTTAAATACTCCGCTTGTAGTCCTAAATAGTCCTCCTATAGTCCTAAAACGTCCTCCGATAGTCCTAAATATTGGGTATGGGAGTGTTTTGAGGCATCAAGTCGTATTTGTGGAACGGGACAGATATTGAGTTTAAAAAAGTATTTATTTCAATTCAAATATTTACATCAATAAGGTCGGCTTCTCAGGAGATTGCAAAACTTGGGTAATCTATGACTATTGTTTTGTTGGATTATGAGGTTCATTCTTGGAAATGAGCGGAATGTAATGGTCACTGTCTTGATGATAATTTGTTTCATGCGAGTCTTTTTTTTCAAGCGAGTCTTCACCCAAAGCATTAAAATAATTTTGATATTCATCATTGTCTTGTCGATCACGGTTTTCTATTTCTTCAGATTCTTCGTCTTCACCAGGGTCTTTTTCACCTGAATCACTTTAGTCCACACCAGTATCATCTACATCTTCTCTTTCGCTTTCATCAGAATTAGTCTAGAGGCCAAATCGAAAAAGAGCTTTATTTTTCGAGTTGGCTGCACCCCATGGGTGGCCAAGGTTTCTTGGTATCATTTTAAAGCTTGAAGCCTGCTGATTACGAATCTGGATGTTACCACTTGGAAAAGGTGTCCAAAAGGCTTGGTAACCAGGGCTAAACATCCCATAGTCCTTTGCGTCACAATCTCATTAATATTCATTTTCGTGCTGGTTTTTAGGCTTTGTTGCGGCAACTTTAAACTTAAACACCTGAATTTCATGCATTATATACTAGGCTATTAAGTACATGGAAAAGATTACTAAAAATACAAAGAAATGTGAATTTATAAGCCTTTTTTTCATTAATTGAACAAAATTAGAGCTTTCGTAAAAGCAAACGTTTTTTGCATACTTTTAAAATTAATTGAATAGGATATTTTTATCATATATATTCTTATGTCTGGTATTGTAAAAGTAGTTTAGCAAGAAAACGTAAAAGATTTAATGATTAAATTCACAAAAATCCACTTTTCCTTCAAATGTGTCAAACCGGAAATTGATGGCAAGGCTACTTCCGGTCTTAGGTTTTACGAAATTTCTTGCTGCATGTTCAAATTAACATAGATAAAACGCGGTTTAACGTGACTTTGTGATAAAATAACATTCAAGTGAAAGATAAATTGCTATTTTATATCTTGTTTTCATGTACGAAAATAAAAAATCTTCATGTCATCCTAATAATCGCAAAAACGTAAAAAAGTATTTCTGGATATCAATCTGAAATCATTAAACTATTAAAACGGCAAAATAAGAAAAAAATCAATATAACCAGTTTGAGAATAAATAGTGACTAAATAATCACTATGAAAACAATTTATAGAAAAAAATATTATTTGTTTTGGCGCCCCTGTGCCTTATGAGCCGGATGGGGCCAGCGGTTGTAATTCAAGATGGCGGCTTGTACATGCTGTGTACTGTGACGTCTCTATCATAACTGTAAGTATATTTTTGTCTAAAGCTTATTCAAACCGTACGCGAAGTAATTTCCATACTGACACAATTAATGTAACACAGGATAGCGCAAAGACCATTCAAGTTAAAGATTATTAAAGTCTTTTTATGGCATTTTCACTGCAACCAAGTTTATCTTTAACTTCTACGACAAGTTGCCTTTGTCACAAAGATGGAGTTCAAGGCCCACTAACTGACTTTTCAGCTGTAAGCTGGAAGACCTTCAAGAATGCTTGCAATCTACGAGACGATGATATTTCAGAATCTATGAAAGGGAAATTGGAAAGTGGTCCATTTGGAGGGTATCATCGAAAATGTTACCAAACTTATACAGCCAAAAGTCATATTAAACGAGTGACTGCTAAAAGGAGGAAAATAGAGCCTGATGCCTTCTCTTCAAAGACAGAAAAAGATACCGATACACTTCTAACAAAATCATTTTTGCAGTCTACAAACACTAGAAGCTGTTGGATATGCCAGGCAGAGAAGACGGATGCAAAAGACAGAAGGAGAAAAGAGAGGCTGACAAATTGTCAGACGATGACAGCTGGAAGTACTCTTCTACAGGCAGCAAAAGTCCGAGGGGATCAAAGACTTATTGTAGCGCTAAACGACCAAGACCCTGTGGCCATACAAGTATGTTATCATAAGTCGTGCTATCGATATTATACTAACCTCAAGCAAACAGAATTGAAGGAAAGTCATGAAGGAGACCTGGAATCGCATTATGATGCAGCATTCCAACAGCTAAAGTCAGAAATTGAATCGAAATTGTTTCAACACTTTGAAGTTTTGCATATGTCTGATCTACGGCAAAGATTCGTGGAAAAACTTTTACTGCAGGGAGTAGACAACCCCGTGTATAGATCGGAGAAGCTGAAATCCAGAATACAAAAGGCTTATCCAGACAGGGTAAGCTTCTGGCACCCAAGATATCGATCTGAGACAGAACTCGTCTACTGTAATGATGTCCCGAAAGGTCAAATCGTCGAGTCCGCTGTTAATGTTAGTCGTGAAGAGGAAATAAGTGTTACAGATGATGACGCTATCCATGGCAACTATGTTTATCATGCAGCAAAGATTGTCCGAGCCAGCCTATTAAATCACGAAACCATCATGCCATGGCCACCGTATGCTGCTGACTTAAGGAACGAAAACATTTCTCTTCCCAACCCGGTTTACAATCTGTTCTCTTGGATTCTTACTGACGGCGTACAACTCCAACAGGGTACTGATGGGAAGGTTGACCTGGAGGACCATTCGGCACAACGATTAGTACAGTCCTTTGGTCAGGATCTCCTTTATGCCGTTACTAAAGGAAGGCAGAAAACCCCAAAGCACGTGGCCTTACCTCTCACCGTGAAAAATCTTACGGGAAGTAAAGAAGTAATAACGTTGCTGAATCGGTATGGTCATGGAATCTCCTACGACAAAGTTCTTGAAATTGAGACGAGACTGGCAGAAGAGCAATTAAAAACCGAACTTAATGGCGTAATACTTCCTAAGGTCATCCAACCAAACGTTTTCAGTACTTTCTGCTGGGATAACATCGATATTTTGGAAGAAACCTTGTCAGGCCGGGGAACAACACACTGTACAAATGGCATTGTTATACAGAGGCAGATTGCTGGATGCGAACCTCCACCCATCAGAGTCCGAGATAAACAAAGTGTACGCAGACGTTCATTTCCCGCTGCTTTGAGTCAGGTTTGGTATCAGTCATCAATTATCTAGAGTAGACCGTTGTCAGTTGTAACACCCGATTGTTATTTGTCAACGTTTAACATCAAACTCATCAATTAATATTGTCAATTGGTTTTATAGGTTGAGGAGTTCAATGCTGGTAGACGAGTTGGTCCAGGACTATATGGGTTAGATGTTCAACTGATAGAAAGCAGAGAAGGTCACTATGAAGCTACCATTAAAGATTTTGCCTGGTTTTTATCACGACTGAATACTCAAGAAGCGCCTGTCGATTCTCAGCAGTCCGTTCCAGCATGGCGTGCGTTCAATACCATAGCAACTAAACAAGATGTTCCGCAAAAGAGTGTAGTTGGCTATTGTCAGCTTATCGATGCTTCGCCCACAGACCTCTCCACAGTATATACCTGTCTAAAGAAATCTGTTGAAATGGCGGTACAAATAGGGCTGGAGGACACTGTTGTTGTTAATGACCAAGCCATATATGCCAAGGCTCTAGAAGTGGTGTGGAAGAGGCCAGAAGAGTTCCAAAGCGTCGTTTTACGTATGGGAAGCTTCCATATTGCTTGTGTCTTCCTGGCTGTTTTAGGAAAGCGGTTTGGAGAGAGTGGCTTACGTGATCTTTTGATTGAGTCTAGAATCATAGGCAGTGGGTCATTGAATGGAGTACTGCAGGGGAAACACTACAATAGAGCACTTCGAACCCATAAGGTTAGTACTTTTGTGATTTATTATCTTTATCTTTCTTCATGTATGATGAAGCTTACGTTCTCCATAACCTGATGTAGTTTCTTTCCTGTTTTCAGGTTGTTTTGGAGGCTTTTTTGAGGCTTAACTGGCAATCGTTTCTTGAAACAATGCAAGATGACCAGGAGATAAAATCATTCAAACAAGTGGTGAGCGCAGCAACAACGAAAGTCCAGCAAGACATAACATGCCACACGATCCAGCAATTGTACCATACACCGGAACTAAAGACGCTCTACGCCAAGTTCAAAGAGTTCAACGAATCAACAAGCAAGATGGGTAAGTTCTGGCTCTCATACATCGAGATGGTCAGTCTTCTCCTTAGATTTGTACGTTCAACAAGAGAAGGTGACTGGAACTTGCACCTTGCCTGCATCCGTGATATGATCCCTTGGATGTTCGCTTATGATCGTATCAACTATTCGAGATACCTTCTAGTCTACTGGTGTGAGATGATGTTGCTGGCGGAAAAACATCCCGTTGCCCTTCAAGCCTTTCAAGCTGGTGAGTTCGTAGCTCAACGAAGCACTGGTTCATTCAGCCAGGTCGCTGTCGATCAGACCATTGAGCAGACCATCAATCGAGACACCAAATCCAAGGGCGGCATAATCGGTTTCAGTCTAAACAAAGGAGCGGTGCAGCGATGGTTACTTACATCTCATGAACGTGCAGCAACCACTCAAGCTTGCCGAGAGATGGCTGGAATATCTATAACTAATGGTGACAAAGTGGTGAAAGAAATGGGTAAAGCCAGGATGACAGTTGATGAGAGAGATGTCAAGAAGGTGCAGTCAACTCTTTGTAGTTGGGTTAACCCATTTATACAGTCAGATAACGAAGAGATTTGCCACCTAGCATCTGGATTGACAGTCTCAAAGAAGATAGAAAACGACCTTCTGACGGCACACGAGCAAGGTAAACAAGCAATGATGGCATTTTTGAAGAAGAGATTGCTGAGCTCCGAGGTTCCTTTTCATGATCCAATAAAGAAACTGAAGCTGACCAATTTTGCATCATCAACACTCTCCAAAGTAAAGATTTCTGGAAAGGATGTCATGATAAAAGCAGATAGAAATCTATTCGCTCGCCTTCTGGTAGTTGCCCAAAAAAGATCTATGGATCTTCGCGATGTCTTCCAGTACTCTCTTGGACCTCTACCTTGGTCTCTCGCATCTGCTGATGGCTCACTGAGTAAAACTGACAAGTCCAAATTACTGCAGTCTCTAACTAAGGACATTGAACAGGCAGAAGATATTCCACCCACCTCAGCAATAATTGTCGATGGAATGGCTGTACTTCAATCTCTGAAACAAGTTCCGGAGACATTTGAAGAACTGGCATTTGTTGTTTTTCATCACGCTATCCCTAGGAGGAGTCTCGCAAGAAGAGTTGACTTTGTCACTGATCGATATCCAGAAATATCAATAAAGCATCTTGAGAGAACAAAGAGAGCAAGCGAAGGAGTTGTCAAAGTGAAGATCACAGGGAGCGCTCAGAAGTGCCCTAAACAATGGAAGAAGTACCTGAGCAGTGGAGAGAACAAAAGTGAATTATCCAAATTCCTTTTAAAAGAATGGTCGCAAGACAAATACAGCTATTTGATTGGCAATCGTCAGATATTCTTTGCTGTTGAGATGAAGTGCTTCTGTCTTTCTCTTGTTGATGGTAAGGTGTTGTGCGAGGAGATCACGGCACTAAGCAGCAACCACGAAGAAGCAGACACAAAGCTACTTCTCCATGCCAAACACGCTGCAGAAAGTGGCGAAAACAATATTATAATCAAGTCTCAAGATACGGACGTGGCAATTCTTGCTTGTCATTTTAACAATCAAATTCCAGCACGTCTGCTTGTCATGAAGAAGGTAAAGACCAGAGTGGTGTATCTCGAGATTTCTGCAATATCAGATGCGGCTGGTCCTCAGCTTTGTGATGCTCTACCTGGCTTACACGCATTCACTGGTTGTGATTCAGTCAGCGCCTTCTCGGGCAAAGGGAAGAAGAATTCGCTAAAGCAGTGCAAAGAAGTCGGAGCGGCCTGTCAAGCCATGACAATGGTGGGTAGATCATTCAATGCTGATGACGCCCTTTTTTCATATTGTGACAAGTTTGTTTGCATGATGTATGGCTACCCTAATGTCACCAGCGTCGACGAATGTCGCTACTTAATGTTTGCCAGCAAACAAACACAATCACATTGTCTGCCGCCTTGCCAGGATGCATTAAAACAGCACACAATGAGAGCGAACTACCAAGCAGGAATCTGGCGACGTGCTCTGGAAGCGAATCCGGAAATCCCATCACCTGAACAGCATGGATGGCTTGTGAACGAAGGCCACACTGTGATTCATTGGATGTCTCTTCCTCCTGCGCCAGCTGCACTTTTAGAATTTGTCATTTGTGCGTGTACTGGAAACTGTTCAACTCGCCACTGCACGTGCACGAGAAATAACTTATCCTGTACAGATGCGTGCCAATGCAGTGACCAGTGTGAAAATCTTCACAATGTTTGGGAAGACGATGGTGAAGATGATGAAGATGAGGATGAAGAACAATTTTAATAATAACTTGCTTTTCACCCTTACACGCTCTATTGGAGGTGCAAACTTAAAGTGATTAATCTCTAAACTGAACCCTGTATGATCCACCTCTTTATCAAATTATACAGAAATGTTTGTTTGAGAAAGAGTCTCAGCCTCTGTGAGAACATTTTAGTTTTAAAGTGATAATTGGATTGATTTTAAGAGGAATTCTACATAGACAGTTCACGATGACATGAATATTGTTTTGTTTTTATTTTCGTACATAAGATATAAAATAGCAATTTATCTTTCACTTGAATGTTATTTTATCACAAAGTCACGTTAAACCGCGTTTTATCTATGTTAATTTGAACATGCAGCAAGAAATTTCGTAAAACCTAAGACCGGAAGTAGCCTTGCCATCAATTTCCGGTTTGACACATTTGAAGGAAAAGTGGATTTTTGTGAATTTAATCATTAAATCTTTTACGTTTTCTTGCTAAACTACTTTTACAATACCAGACATAAGAATATATGATAAAAATATCCTATTCAATTAATTTTAAAAGTATGCAAAAAACGTTTGCTTTTACGAAAGCTCTAATTTTGTTCAATTAATGAAAAAAAGGCTTATAAATTCACATTTCTTTGTATTTTTAGTAATCTTTTACATGTACTTAATAGCCTAGTATATAATGCATGAAATTCAGGTGTTTAAGTTTAAAGTTGCCGCAACAAAGCCTAAAAACCAGCAAGAAAATGAATAATAATGAGATTGTGACGCAAAGGACTATGGGATGTTTAGCCCTGGTTACCAAGCCTTTTGGACACCTTTTTCAAGTGGTAACATCCAGATTCGTAATCAGCAGGCTTCAAGCTTTAAAATGATACCAAGAAACCTTGGCCACCCATGGGGTGCAGCCAACTTGCCAAAATCAGGATTTGGCTTCCAGACTAAATCTCTTTCATCCACATCGGTGTCACCAGTGTCGTTCCGGATGTTCAACTGAGAGGCGGCGTTAAAAAATAGTCCTTAGGTGTAGCAAAAATCCCTGAGGCAACCACAATATTTTGCATAGGTTGGTCTGATTGTTGATTTAGCTCATGAGTAGAACTTTGTTTCTTTGAGACCACCGCGAGGCTTTTCGTTAACAGATTCTGAAGCTGATTTTGATGATTATTTTGAATATAAAGTTGATTTTGGAATGCCTGGAAATGGTATAATTCATTCGAGTAAAGGGTACTCTTTTCATCTGGTGTTAACTGAGGCGCATGCATAATATTGTACATCTGTTGATCCGAGTTGTACATAGCGTTGAGGATGAGTGGATGTTGATACGATCGCTTTCAAACATAGCGGTCCAGGTTCTGTTGACCAGCGGTATTTTCTACAGGTAGTACGTTCATTTTTAATCGACGTTGGTCGTCGGTTGTGGGTTTTACTATCAATCATGATATAATGGTGAGGACGACTTGTCGCTTCCTCGTAACTTTTCATAAACTCTTGAATATGGCCAGAGTTGACTTGTCGCGCTAAGACTGAGATTTGATGCCTGTCCCGCGTAGATTTAAAAAAGTACGATATAGTGGGCATTGAGGCTGATATTTCTGGTTTCTCTGCCTTGATATTCTGAACCGTGTAGATGACAGATAGATTCCGATGATGACTGCCTTTGTCAATAAGTCGGCTATGCGTTTATCTCCCCCTGACTGAGCCATAAGATCGTCCTGCCTGGTATTGTCGTGATCATATCCAAGTACATGGGTTGCCATTGTCCATAGCACCAGATGATACATTCAGGCAGAGGGCTGATGGTTGCTTAAGCATTTTCCAATAGCTTTCTCACCCATACCGTCTTGTCACTTTGAGTACATCCAGCCACAATACAGGTGAAAGGATGTAATGTTCAGCTCCTAGATGGACATTTTTTCGTGACGGAGGCGATTACTTGGGTTGGAAAATAATTTACCGCAGCTATCACAGGTGTAAGGCATGCTCAGAAAAACGCAACTTTTTTATTTTAACCTTATTTATGTTAGTGGTACTCCTGTAATTTTCAATGACCTACAGACTATCGGAGGACTATTTAGGGCAATAGGAGGACTATTTAGGACTATCGGAGGACAATTTAGGACTATAGGAAGACTATTTATAACTGTAGGAGGACTATTTAGGACGATAAGAGGACTATTTAAGGGCAACTTGTTATTATTATTAATAATTCAGACGAAAAACAAAAGAAATGGCAGCCTAATTTGACATGCATATATATTTAGTAAATCGGAAACAGATTTGTATAAACATTTCCTTCTGTGTATTTATAGGGCTAACCGAAATAGTCGGTAAGCCTACAATCCTGGACAAAATATATGTGGACACGCGTGCGTGCTTTTGTACTATTATTAGGAATTGTACTCGGAACCAACAAAATACGGTCTTCCCTCCCCCTATAGACAATGTTGGAATCTACACACGCAAAAAGCCCAGAATTTTTTTGTAAAAAAGCCCAGAATATTGTTGTAGGGGGGAAAGGGAAGGAATGTTTTATTTAGGTAAAAATTGGACAATAAGAAGGTAATTAACGTTGGATGTTTTGCGTTGTCCACATAATTTTTTCCAGGATTGCCTGAAATATATTATTATAATTACGTATTTTTATCACTGAAAGGTAGTTATCACAGTACACACTTCAAATAAATCATACTATGTAATATTTCCCGTCTTTGAAGTCATATTTATTTATTGTAATCTATTCCATTTGCTTTGTTGGTTTGGACTTTTTCGCTATTTTGAATACTCTTCAAATTGACGGCATCAATTCTTTCCAACTCAAAACCGTATCTATTATCGTTTATGCTTGTTTATGCACTATGGCGGACAACGAGTTTCGTTTAAGCCATGGAGTCGATGGAGAACAAGATAACACTATATTCCAGATATAGGAGGCTACCAGGATTACAGCCAAGAAACGCGAGATTGGTCTATTTAATTACCTACAGCAAAGCCGACCAAAGTTTTCTCCACATAAGTGCTGGAAGCTTTTCAAAATGCAGTAATCGTGTATTGCAACAGGAGTTCATTGCCAACCGCGGTAGCAAAGAAGTGGAAGAAGCTTTGTCAGTAGGGTCAGTAGGATGTTAAATGGGTCAGTAGGATGTTACATTTCCTGTATGTAGACAAAGTTTATTAAAATAAAAATAAAAAGCTTAAAGGGTCCTGCAAACTGTGGCAAAACGTTTTGTTGAACCATTAAACCCGGTGTATTCGACCTTTTAAAATACCGTCACGACTAGCTTTGTGTAGATTGGAGCAGAAACAGCTGAAGCTATATTTCTGAATGATTTCCGTTGGTCCAGTCAGATAATCCCCTGCCATGATTTACTTCGATTAGCAGAAGGTCAATTGGTCCATTTACCAGCTCCAAAAACCCACTATACGCAAGATGTTTGTTTCTCGCATGATACTTGTACGGCAAAGGAGGAAATTTCCTTCATTCGTGGACGTGTGTGTTAGATGATAGAGAAACCGAAATGATGAAAGTTCGATGGAAAGTGTTTTCATTTCACATTTCTATTGGTGATGAAGAGCCAGTAGATACATCGTCGTGTCCACACTGCTTGCCAAGCTAATCTTTCCACAACACTATAGCCTTTGACATTTCATTATGTCTTGTCAGTCTTTCGGATGTTATGTATTTCAAATCAAATGAACGACTCATAATACCAATATATAAGGAATTTTATTTGACTTCCATACAGCTGTTGTATATTCTATCATTATTTATCACGGATATATCGGAAATCCGACGGTACACAGCTGTGAAATGATAATATAAAAGAAACATAGATATTTCATTTTATTTTAAATTGACGTTGCATCAACTGTGTACGGTGTGAGATGTTTTGCATATACCTTAGACTTGGTTCAAGTCCGTCTCTCCACTCCAATGGGGCGCCAAGCGAGAACGCGGGAAAGGGGAACCTGCAGCGCGCCACATCTAATTATCATAAATTATCCAATTTGGCGCGAAAGTGGATTAATTTCATTTTCCGGTTTCATCACACGACACAGCGCCATTTGTTATGTTTTAATGGGATAATGACAGAATGTGATAATACGCCAACAAAAACCGTCGCGCGTTTAACGTTATCTTGTATATCAAACGAAACCATCTGTATTCTATGCAGTAGTAAGGACGTTAAAACAGATTTTAGAAGAAAGCTTTTCTCATCCTTGGAGAAAACAATCGCTTGTGTAAATTTAGAATTGTTGTTGGGCTTTGATATTGGCAACGCGGTTTCCCGATCAACAAATATTATCTGCAGAAATTACGCTGAAAAGAATGCTAATTTGGTAAAGAAATTATCAGAAGTTCAAATAAAATTTAATGCGACGAAGCAGCAGATAATTGCCGAAAAAGAAGTGTCAGAATCGAATAAACGAATGTGTAAGGACTCTGGATCCGAGACATCGAAGACGAGACTATCGCAGTGTAAAAGTCCAGGTGGCCGAAAACTTTTCCCTGACAAAACAGCTGCAGAAGAAAATGGTTTATGGCAAGCACCTCAGTGGCCACACGAACAGTCCCGTCAGGTTTGACAATTTCCTTTTCGACTACCTGCTTAACAAGTGTATGAGTCTTTTTATGATACATGGCAAAGAGTCTTGTCCTGTCATCCATAGGTTCGTTGCCAGTTGGAAGCACATATCCCTTTAGACCGAGTGATTGTTGAAATAACTCATATAATTCTCTGACATGTGAACGTTTACGACAGAACACAAGGACTTTTCTGGCTTTGAGTTGTTCGATTTCAAGTTCAGAAATCAACGAACTAAATGCCCCATACAAATCTTCTGAATCAATTGATAACACTGAGTATTTAGTGTTTGGTTTATCGGGTAGCGATAACACTTCAACACAATCTCTCATTGAGAGATATTCAATGATGGTTTTTCGTATCGCCGCTGTTGCTGTTAAAGCCACAAATGGTAGTCCTTGGCATTAGATTTATTATTCGGTAGTAGAGGTTTTATCTTTTTCCAAAATTCTCCAGGGTTTTGTTTAGAAGTTGACGCTTTTTGGCAGAATTCCTTAATATCCTTTCTCTTTAATGCCGTCACTAGGTTCCGCTGCTCCTTATACTTATTCCAATTAGTGTCGGAAGTCACTCTGCGGAATTTCTTATATAGGCGGTTTCTAATTCGTATTTGTTTAAGAATATGTGCATTAATCCATGGGAGCTGTTTATTACGTAGTTTCATCTGGATCTTGGGAGCATGTTTATTAAGTACCTCGTTGTAAAGACTCACCCAATGTTGCCATGTGTCATCAATATTATCAAAAACATAAGCACTACCCATGGGATTTCCTTAAGGTCGTGAACAAAGGCATCCTTATCAAGGTTCTTTGTTGATCTGAATTCAATAGTTTTTGCTTAGCTCTAGGTCTAGATACAGTTGTAGCTTTTGCTTTCTTACCATATATACCAAATCATGATCACTAATACCAAGTTTTAAATTACCATTAGTTGAGATTCTTTCTAGGTGTGATACCAGGATTACATCTATCAAACTGGCTGTGGTTTTCGTTACTCTGGTCGGATCACTAATGACATTAGTGAGACAGAACTGGTCACAGAACTCAGATAATTCTGGGTTTGGGCATTGCTGGTCCTTTTAACATATTCAAATTGAAATCTCCAATAAAGATAATCTCTTTTCGTTTAGTATACATTTGTTCGGCTGCTATACTACAAGCTGAGATAAATTCGGTGGATTTACATTTACCAGGCGATCGGTAACATGCGCATATGATGAACCAAGTATTCTCACTGCCCTTGACATCAAGGCAAAGGGATTCAATGCCAATAGGTTCAAACCTAACTTGTCGATGAGCAGTAATTGTAGATTTAATGTAAACTAGCAAACCTCCAGCCCCTCTTTTCCGATCTTTGCGAATAAGACGATATTGCGGATGGTTAATTAGTGAACGGAACAGTCTATCTTGCTTTCGCTTATGAACAATAAATCGAAACGGCATATATTTAATATCTCCAGAACTTCGTCTACCTTCCCATATATGCTGTTAACGTTTAAGTGGGCAATCTTCAAGTTCGACTTGTAGTAGCTATTCACATTCACTTTAAACCACTCTAAAGGATTACTAGGACAATCACTGTCATTATTGCTATCAAAATAATTCTCTTGGTCATGGATGGGACTTATATGCAAATTAGAGTACCAGTGATTACCATTTTGATCTTCGCCTTGTAATTCTTCAACGAAGGAATCCGTTGGATTAAATATTGAACAACTGGGACATAACCAGTCTTCATCAGGATGTTGTAAATGATAGGAAGTAAACGTTGTCTTAGAGATACTAACACATTTTGCGTGATACCAGTTCAAACAGTTTGCACATAGAATCCCGTCTTGATTGTTCTTGACCGGGTTGGAGCACTTAGCGCAGGGATATTTCCATCGAGATTTCTTTCCTTCTCTTTGATTTAGTGGGCCAGGATTACTCTCTATATCACCACAAGTAGTTATAAGTCGGAAGGTCTTCACTGAATTATGATAAGAAATCTTTCGTCATTCCAAACGGGACTCCAATTTTAATTGTTGTCGGCAGCATAACTCCATTCTCAGCGTTTAAAAGCCCACACTGCAGAACAAATAGGTTTTCCAAACCCATTTCCCGATGTTACCACCATTCTATTATTAACATCATCGTGTTGCCTTTCAGTTACAGCTAGAGTTATATAAATAAGATAAGACTTAATCCTAACAGCGTGGACAATAAAAAAGCATGACCATTCGCCATGACGGCTAGTGATCAAAGAAGTGTTGCAGTCACTTTAGTTGCAGTTGCAAGACAGTTGCAGTCACTTTAGTGTTCTCTTTAGCCTTGTTCGTGGCTTATTTCCCTAGCTTCATTTACCTACCCTTGATTTTCTTTATTTCTTTCACCATTAGTGTACATTTAACGAAAGCCTATGTTGCAAGTACAAAACTTTGAAAGATTAAGTTGTTGAGAAAATAACGTTAAATATATACACAATTTGATTAGTTTTTCTCCCCGACCTGCTATCATCTTTTCAATACATCTGGGCATGCTAAGGATTGTGCGATCGATAGTCTCAACATCTAAATTGTCTAAACAACGAAGGACTCTGTTTTGAAAATCTTGAAATAATTCATTGGTAATATGTGAATGTAATGCCTCGTCCTCCAATTTTTTTTTACAATATGAAAAATATTTCCTATAGAATTTAAATCAGGAGATCGCAAGGTTTGAGATCATTAATCTTAGGTCCGGCTTTTGCAAAGCACAAATTCAAATGTTCTTTTACAAAGTTTGCAAAAAAAAGCGTCATTAATCTTGTGATACAGTATGCCTTTCTTAGAACGACTCCCTTCCACAATGCAACAGCTCCCTCCAGATAGTTCTTTACTTCCCTTCGCTGTAATATGCAGACATTCTCCTCTCCTACGCCATACCCGTATCTTTGGACGGCTAAAGGGATTGTACTTATGGACGAAGGATACACCATCCAAATAGAACACAACATGATTGGTATGGAAATCTGGAGATGTTTCCATTAACTTCTCGGTTTTGCGCGCGTACATGAGTGTTTTGACCTTTTATCATTTTCGTTCAAGTCTTTTTTTCCTGGCCTGTGAATGTTTGTATGCCTGTTGGTTTATAGTTAATGCCAGTATCTTTTATGAGGTCTTTAACAGGGAAGTTAATGTTCTGTTTCGCACGTGTTCCCAAAGTCCTTAAGAATAATCTTGCATTCTTTTGTTTAATCATTGTGGTCGTCCAACATTTCTAATGACAGATGTTTGTTGTAATATAAGCTTTTTTGCATGGGAAATTTTATGAACTGCAGACTTTGAAATATTACATTTCCAGGCTATTTGGCAGTAACTCGTGTTTGTTTGCTTCCTATAGAATGAGCAAAGACTCTGCTCGGGATTCAATTTCTTCACCATAGCTTAAAGTTTTTCCATGCATTAATTGTGAAGATTCAACGTTTGTGACGGAGTTAATGAATAAGTCGATCGATCCCCATATAATGGTCATACTTGTGCATGGATTTTTCTAAACAACTGGCGATTGCGGAATGAATAATACGGCTTTTTGTTATTGGATATCCTGTGCAAGCTTGATTTTTTATTTAAATGGCCCATGAAATGACCACTATAAAACATCAGAATTTCCATAATATAGAATAAAACAGAGAAGTACACCACAGGCGTCAGGGTTGGGCT
This sequence comes from Chrysogorgia sp. JL179-B06, assembly GCA_035772405.1. Classification (NCBI taxonomy): domain Eukaryota; kingdom Metazoa; phylum Cnidaria; class Anthozoa; order Scleralcyonacea; family Chrysogorgiidae; genus Chrysogorgia; species Chrysogorgia sp. JL179-B06. Next base: position 4,206,549 of record JAYKKM010000048.1, read on the forward strand.
CCCTGTGGTATTTCCCCCAGACAATGTTGGTGAATCTACATGCGCAAAATGCCAAGCATTTTTTGCTTTTCGTGGATTATTTCATGATTGAGTCGGTTTTCTTTGATGTACCGCGGGCTGTATATATCATACAACCTTATGAATACGAATATTATGAATACTGTTGTGGTCTAGTGGTTACCACACATGTCTATGAGCTGGGAGACACAGGTTCAAATCCTAGGTCGGACCACCACTCAGGGTCTTAAAAATAATTGAGGAGAAAGTGCTGCCTTTGCAATAATATCAGCAAATGGTAAGACTTTCGGGTCTTCTCGGATAACGACCTTAAATTGTAGGCCCTCTGAACCCCTATCAATTGGGCTTCTAGCCTGTTGGGGTATTCCGCTCACCTAAGACTGATAAATCTACTAAACTAAACTAAACTAATTAGATAAGAAATGAAGAAAAAACTAGGAAAATATTTGTCCAAGGTGGAAAAATGGACAAAACTTTGTTGCACAACCTCCTCAACGTCGAACGTCGGGATGTATGATACAGCCCTCGGACGCTCGGGGTTTATCTCTTACATAACACAGCATTGTTGTGGGGGAAGTGGAAGGAATGTTTCATTTAGTCATAAATTGGGCAATAAGAAGAAAGTAGGTAATTAACGTTGGATGGTTTGCGTTGTCCACATAATTTTGTCCAGTATTGTAGTTATAGATAGATGCATTGCTATCTTATAAGATACAATATTCGCGGAGCACTTGATGGGAATTAATGCGGCGCACCTTGTAAATCTCATAGAGTGCGACTGCTCATCTTATACTTGTGGAGTAAAAAGGAGAGAAAGCGCATAAAGTATCATTAAAACATACGACGGCGACGAGCTAAACACCATGAGAAGAGTACAGTAGTGTCACCTTCATTCGGTTTTCGCATGACACCAACAATTATCAAGGCCTCGTTTTGTGTTGCTGCCTAAGCATTCGGCAGATAATCTTGGCCTTGATAATTCTCGGTATCATACTTACCTCCAATCCAATCCAATATTAGGTTTAGTTTTAGATTTATGTCTTCCACCATGTCTCAGATGGATTATGCGCACTGCATTAACTGAGCTATGTTTACTGGGCAATCAATGAAGGAAATTAGCACACTCCAGATGGGATAAATTGGCTATGGACCTATTGGACCAAAGCCGCTTTTATTCAAAATTAATAATTAAATTATGTAATTATTTTCTATAATTTAAACTAAATTATTGAGCCCAGTAAAGGCGAGGGCCATAAATCGCTAGATAGGAAAAGAACATAATCTACAGTAATATACAATATAGCCAAAAAGGTGGCCAGCCATGGGGAATGTGGTGGGCAAAGTGATATGGATTCATCTTCACCTCTTGAAGGACAGGGCAACTGAGGCTGAACTCATTCACATATGAGTTATCACATGACACCTGAAATCCCACGTGCCACGACAGACCCGCTTCCGGTTATGGTAATATGACATCGAGGGTCACAGAGTCTCTACATTAGCTGTTACATTATCACATTGACACTTTAATAAAATATAAATTCGACAGATGGAAGATATAAAAATCATATTTGCTTGCAAATATTTCACTTATTGTGCATTACCTTTCACTGGTATTATCAATCTCGCATAATGCTTTTATGACTATACCCACCTGTATTTCACAATACATTGTTGTCCAGTAACGTTGGTACAAAACGCAGATTCGAGTGAAGAGTTCATACAGTGAGAAGTATTTTCATAATGGTAGAGAGCATAATAAATCCGATAATGATAGCTGGAAAGGAACAACAGATATGTTAAGATACTTTTTAGTTTTACTTATATAGACATTTAAACTCCGACCTCGTCCGGAAAACCTTTTTCGTAACCATTTGGCCAACTGCACAATTAACCTAATTTCTAGCTGTGATACAAACCCTCGCCCCTAAAATAAACAAAAAGGACAAATAGAAATGCATATTTTCCATTATTCAAAATTTTCCACGGAAAAAATACTTTTCGCATGGAATAAAAACTTTTTAACTGTCTTTTACTTTCATGTTTCGCTGATAATTTTCTTTCCTATTCTTTCCTTGTCAGAGATATTTTTGTGGTAAGGGGCGGACCATTATATTTTTGATAGGGGGGTGTGCAAATCCCCCAAAAAATATCGAGCGAGCATTTATGACTTCGAAAAAATATCGAGCAAGACAACTATGACTGAAAAAAATATCGAGCAAGTCAGCAAGCATCCATGTTTTTAACCCATTTTTAATTTTTTATATATGCGCTTGTCATCCACAAAGAACAGGAGAATATGCACATTCGTCCACTGTAAATCTCCATAGCATATTATGTAGAATGCTGTATATTGCAGCTAACCGCCTCCATCCCAACCAGTATTTTGTTGCTTGAATTTTGATTGATTGACCCAGGAATTGGTATTTTTATTTCTGCAGAGCAAACACCCCACATTTTATAACAAAGCAAAATTCACTGCAATATTAAACTCCATACCAGTACATAATTTTAAAATTTTGAGAAAAAAAATATCGTGGCAGAGCTGAAAGGTTCCAAAAAAATATCGAGCAGCAAAAAATCACGCAACCCCCCATCAAAAATTTAATGGTCCGCCCCTAAGAAGGTACGAAAATAAAATTACAATTCAGTTGGCTATACATGTATTTCAATTAAGCTTCAAGCCAACTTGGAATTATATATAACCCATTTTACATACACGAAATACTCTGAAGCGATTTCCATACCTCCAATATTTTCCCGGCTGCCGCTCCATGAGAGCGAAGAAAACCAGAGCCATACAATAAAGGCACTCAATCACATCATTCAGCAGAAAAACGGAAGAGCGCATCAAACACGTGACGATTTCCTGGATATCATAAACCGTACTAGACACAAGTGTAATCAGGCCAACGGTGGACCAACTTTGCTGCGCCTACAAAAAATCCGGCGAGGTCTATAATATGTTATTCCGCTCACCAGGTAAATACCAGTAGAAACATGTGCTAATTGGATGGGAGAGGGAGCAAGAGTAATTACATTCAGGACAGATTGTTTTCCATGTTTGTGGGTCATCTATACTAAACTAGAAATACGTTATACGCAACACCCCTCGCCCGCTTACTGTTTGAAACTTTTATAGCGTACGGTAGTTGCTAATTTACTACTGTAATACAGTACTGTAGTTCTTTTACGTGAATTAGGTAATAGCCAATTTATTTGCAAAACTGAATAGATTTGCAGTGGACAATATCTCTGACAGCTTTGTGTTGTTTGAATTTAATTCTTTCATAGGACATCAAACTAAATAGCGCAAACTTTTTAAATTTTTGTGTGCAGTACCTGCACTGAACAGAATAGTGGGGAAGTTTACTGCTGTTTCTACCATCAATCACTAATAAAGAAATTACAGTATTAATGTCTCACACTATTGATGATTCATCAAGAGTCCCGGACAGGAATCGAACCTGTAAAGTACCTTCTGCATTGTTGGTGACTAAACCATTGAGCCATCAAGACTCGTATGGAGAGATGTTACAATGATGTACTGGTTCGATTGATATATGTACTGCCTATCCGGCAGTTACTATTACTGTATCAGTAATGCTTGGATGGATATGTTAATTACTTGGAGATGCTTGGGTGAAAATATATATACACTGCTGTAGTGAATATGGTATATATCAATCGAATCAGTACATAATTGTAACCTTCACTTTCCATCTCAATGGTTAGAGTGTCTCTCATGAGCAGCAAGCAGAAGGTTATAGGTTTGATTCTTGTCCAGAACTCAGAATAATTTTCTGAGGATTAAGGAGCTTGACAATCATCCATGTATCCTCTGCATGTGTCTACTCCAAGTTCTCCAACATACAAGACAGCAGTGATATATATTAACTGATTAATACATACAGGCATTACTATTGTATGATTGCCACATAGGCATTAGGCAGTACATATATATAATATATCAATCAAACCAGTACATCATTGTAACCTTCACTGAGTCTCAGTAGCTCAATCGTTAAAACATCTAACCAGCAAACCGAAAGTTACAGGTTTGATTCCTGTCCAGGACTCATTGTCTGATGATATGAGCTTGACAATCATCCATGTATTGTCTGCCTAATCCGAGCTCTGGATTCACTACAGCAGTGTATATATTAACACTGACCAGTATCAGTAATGCTTGTTTATACTACAAAATTGTGGGCCAGGCTCAGGTTGTATATTATTAAACACATCTATAGTATGCAGTTTCAAATTTTTCCTGTTCAAGGGCTTTCCAATGGTATACAGTACAACTTTCTCGGTTAAGTATTTCAAAATTTGTCTAAATATTTCTGAACAATTACAATACAGTACAACTATTATTAAACAATAATATGGTTGTTGTTTTATTGAAGAGTACTATAAAATGTTGTTATTCGTACTGTACATTGTAGGCACTATATAGGCAGTGTAGAAATACCGATCTCTTATAAAAGGTTGGTGCACTGCCAAAATAGTGTGTAACAGGTCTCAACATTCAACACTTCGAGCGAAAGCCCTTCGTCACTCAAGTCTCAAGAATATAAAACGATAAAGTAGTGAAGGCAGTGCCTATTCGTACGGTAGCAGTAAGGCGGTAGTCTTTTAGAATTCAACGAAATGCTAATCCTAATATCACCAAAATTCTAAACCTAACCAAATTACTAACCCTAACCAAAAAACTATGCTGAAAAGGCATATTAATGTTTATCGAACTCGACCGGAAATCGCGGGTTGGGAACGAACGCCTTCATGTTTAAATATATCTCCTGTCTTACAAATATATATAGACACTAATAAAAGTTAAAACGAAAGGACCTTCGCTCAACACAGACTCACAGTGTACTATTATTAGCTAATTTATTTACCTGCATTCGTGTCTGAGCAAAGTATCCATAGGCATAGATGAATATTTCAAAATAAAACTTGCTTGTACTATAAACTGTGGTCAACACTACATTCTACAGTTTCGGCATGAAATCAGTGTTTGTTTAAAACAAACATTTATACTGCATCCGCTGATTTTGTGCAGAATATGACTTGTTTTGATGGTCTGGTACTCTGGTATTGCAGTAATTATATCTTTTGTCGGTGTCGCTCTCCTTTTATGTCTTTTATCCGTAGTCTTTCGACCTTTTGCTCCTCGGTTTCAACTCGATTTTGTCTTGCCGCCTTCCTCTTCCGCTCCTCTTTTTGTTTTGTTTGCTTGTATTGGTTGTTTATCCATAGCAATAAATTGTTTTCAAACTCACTTTATCAAAGTTTTTCACTATTTACCAGGCCAAATTTTCCGAAGCCGCGCATTTGGACGACGGTTGAACGGTTGATGCATAACCAGTTTGCCCATCACTGCAGACCAAGCATCCCCGTGGGGACTAAACGCCGGTCGATATTAGCACCCTCGCCCTCAGGCCTTCGGCCGGCGCTTCGCGCCGGGCGAGGGGATAATGATTTAAAATTTAAAAATCAATTAATGATTTAAGAGGGCAATATTAATGTTACAGATAACTTCATCAGCTAATGCGTTCCAAACTATTGACGTTCGGTTAAACTGCCATCGTTGGAAAGTTGTAGTTTTGCATTTTTTTATATGAAATTTGCGTATTGTTTGGTTGCTGGAAAATCCAGTAAACCCAGATGGACAATCTCTGGTATGACAGCTTATAAAAGACATAAAAGACCTGACTTTCTTCTTCAAAGCAATCTTTGGCCCTACTAATTTTAATATTGAATGTCTTGTTTCGTTTGTGCTGCATGGGCGCACACGTAATCTTAACCCAACTTTAAAGGTGCCGTCCACTCCGTTCTGCGCATGTCCCCGTTTCTGTTTTCATCGTTTGTTTACATTGCATTATATAAACATTGAACAAGAAGTATTGCGGATTTGTTTCCCACACTTGAGCTTTTCCGCCTAAAAAGCGTGTTATAAGAAGCTGTTCTGTTCCTAAATGTGGATAATATATCAAACTACCACTCGCGCCTTCGCCACCTTTGTCAAATACTCGCTTTCGAACTGTCGCAAATCTATTCCGTTAAAGTTTGTTTACATCTGGAGGCCCTCACGCTTGAAATATCACACATTGACGGCACCTTTAACTTTTGTAACACCATTTGTAAAACCAGTACTTTCCAAGCTTCGTATTTTAACAGAATTGTTAAACCCTGGAACTTTATTTGCAAGTTAGCCCCATTACATACTTTCCATAGTGCTGCTTCTTTTAAGGGTTTTCTTTGTAACTTATATTTTTCTTTACTTAATAATACTTTTGATATAGACATGTCCTGCACATGGTCGCGACTGCCCCTGTCATCGGGCTTAAACTTTTATGTACAGGTATATATGTATTATTGCCCCTTTCATGTATTTTTATGATGTATGTTTTCCTACCGTAGGGCTGCGCCTCGCATGGGACAGTGTCCCGTTCGCGCAAACCCTGTTGGGCCAAACCTAGTAATCTTAATTCCTTTAATAAGGCATTCCATAGCTTAGGAGCCAGAAGTGTTCATGGATAATAAACTAGTTATGTAAGGAGCAAGGTCGTGACGTGCCTTGAACGTAATTAACAAGACCCTATAATACGATACTAACTTACAGGTAACCAATCCAAACGTAATGGCGTAATTTGGAAAAATCTGGTTGCTTTACAGATAAGTCGAGCTGCGCCATTTTGGACTCGCTAAAGCTTATTTAGTTGACAATTAGGCAATCCATATAGTAAGCTGTTACAATAATCAACGCGGCTTGATATAAAGGCGTGCACAACGATTTCTGTGGTTTCGTGGGACGGATATTTCCTAATACAGTACGTCATATATTATGCATGCAGATAGCAAAATGCTGAGCAAGATAACTTAGGACATAGACAATTCAGAGTCAAACCAAGACCCAAGGCTTCTGACTGAGGTGACAGGGGACACTTCAGAAGTGCCAACAACAATATCTCTATCGACTTTTGCTAATTGTTGACGGGCACCTAGTAGGATAAATTCAGTTTTATTGTCATTAAGCATCAGCTTCATGTCAGTAATCATCCAGCTTCTTACAGTATCTCCCGGATACATTCAGACATCGACTCAACAGAAAATTCAGAGTTGGTAGATACTTTTTGGCTGAATAAAAGGTAAAGTTGAGAGTCACAAAAGTCACTCATGGATGTCGGACGTGTTTATATTGTGCTCCTTATTTATTTTATATTTTTAGTATATCGTGTCCATCTACGTCTGTTCTCAACCAGTACGAACAGAGAGTTTGCTCTTCCTGGAGATGTACTTATCAAACGAAATGTGCTAGAATCGAAATTCAAAGTCTATCGTGCCCTAGTCAAGTTGTCAAAACATGGATCTATACATGTCTGGTTCTTCCATCAACGCCGTTTATTATGGATTTTACACTACATGTTGATGTTTCGCCAAATCCTGCTCCTAATATGCTACGAAGTGGTGGTTCTAGGTCAAACGCAACGAACAATAATTTCTCGCTGTGGGCTTCATGTTCATTTACATATTAAAGAATTGAGCTGCTGTCGCTAAAGAGTTACGCATCGGCCTGTATTTCTCCAACACTCGCCAACAATGTTTTTTGACAAATTCTCTGTTCCACTGGAGGATTTAGCTGTTACACCTGGATACCTGCTTATCACAGGAGATTTTAATTTTTATATGGACATCCCCAGTAATGCTGATACGACCAGGTTTATGGATCCACTTGAGTCGGCGGATCTGCGGCAACACGTCACGGGCCCAACACACCGCTGTGATCACAAAGATCGCCAAGAGGACAGTCTGCTCTCATCATCTATAGAGTCTGACCACAGCGCTGTGATCTACTCGTTAGATCTCCTGGACCTGGGGCCACTAAGAAGAATATCAAGCATCGTGATCTCCGGCATATGGACCAGCAGTCATGGCGTGAAGATCTGACGTCATCATTGAATAACTTATCCTTATTACCTGTAGATGTTGACTCTATTACTGAACATTTCAATCAAGTGCTCCGTGAGCTTTTACATACACATGCTCCGGAAAGAACAAGATTGGTGACGATTCGCCCAAATGCTCCATGATAGTTTGACGGCAATGAGACAAGACAGGCGCCGATATGAACGGAAATTCATGTTGGCTCATAAATCATAATTTCAAATTTTTGACTCTATGACTAACAAACAGGCTTACGAAGGTAATCCAAGTAAACAAAACTACTCTTGTACAAAACAACAGCAGTAATTTTAACCAAAGACAATCCTGTCGTCCGCCATCTTGTGGTGACGTCACACCTGGGGTAAACGTGATAAAACTACTCTGTGGGTAGCCGAGTTTCCGCGGAATACTTTTTAAAATGGTGTAGTTCAATTGAAAAAGGAAGACAATCACAAAAATCGAGTTTCAAACTTATAAAGACATGAGGATGGCTAGATAAAAATTTCGCTTTACCCCACTTGTGACGTCACACGCAGATCGAAAATACATCCAAGATGGCGGACAATGCGTTGACAGTGCAATTAATACGCTTTACGAGCATTTCTACAACCTCAAACAACTATATTCCGGCTATTTAAGTTACAAACCTTGATCGAAAAGGTTTTTTATTGCCAATGCCGATTACTATAAGGTGAAGATCTCCAACTCTAACAACCAGCAGTTGTTCCGGATGATTGACGGCTTCACACGACTTCCTTCCCGCCCTTGTTGAGGCCTTTAGTAGCTACTTCCACACCAAGATTCAAAAATTACGGGAAGATCTGGGTAGTTCTGAACTTTCATCTAAGGAACTCTCTGTTAATGTTGACTCACCACCTTGTCAATCGTCACTCTTGGTTTTTGCTGCAGTAACTGAGAAATTTGTAAATGAGATGCTTGAAAAGTCTCCTACTAAGTCGTGTTTACTCGATCCCATTGCTGTTCACATTATGAAGCAAAATCTTGATCTCCTAGTTCCTCCAATTACTAAATTGATCAATGCATCGCTGTCTGAGCCCATGTTTCCTGCATCTCTCAAAACTGGCATCATACGCCCATCCATGAAAAAGTCCAACCTTGACAAGAAAGAATTTCCAAGCTACCGCCCGATTACAAATATAGCCTTCCTGTCTAAGTCACTGGAACGGGTTGTCTCTACTCAGATGACGAGTTATCTCTATTCTCTAGGGGAATGGTCTGCCCAGCATACAGATTATAGAACGGAAACAGCAATGCTCTGTGTGGTGAATGATATTCTCCATGCCATTGATTCATGGCGTGAGGTGATCTTAGTTTTACTTGACCTATCCTGTGCTTTTGATACAATTGACCATGTTATCTTCCTGGAAAGACTACATCACCGTTATGGCATTAGTGGCACATTATCAAACCCAGAGATCTCAGTCGGTTGTTGTTGGGAATGCGATATCCACCAGTAGGACACTACAGTTGGCATCCCTCAAGGTTCTGTACTAGGGCCGCTTCTATTCTCTTTGTACTTAGCCCCATTGGAGGATTTGGTCAAGGCATACAAGTGATAGACTGCATGATGTATGCAGATGATACTCAACTTTATGTTACAGTTAACTTCACATACGAAGGTTCTGCTGCATTAGCCAAATTGGAGTCGTGCGTTAAGGATATTTTAATCTGGTGCACCGCCAATAAACGCGTGTGCAATAAAAACTGAGATTGTTCACCTCTCGTCTCAGTTTGCGCAATACGACCCAATGCCAGATATAGTTATAAACGGTTCAGCCATTGCTCCAGTTCCTAATGTCCGAGACCTCGGTATTGTCCTAGACAGTCACCTTAAACTGACTCCTCATGTAAATAACATCTGCAAGGCAGCCTCCTATGCTATTGGTAACATCGGTAGGATACGCAAGTATCTGTGTCAAGGTGTGTGAGAAGTTGGTTCATGCGTTTATTACTTCCCAGATTTATTACTTCCCGCTTGCCCCTTAACTCGGTCTATCTACCTGCAGTTACGTCAACGAAAACTCATTCTTACCTCCAATCCATCCTCCGATTGAAATCTTTCAATAAGGTGATATTTTGAATGTATCTTAAGCTTTTGCAATAAATCGGCATCATTTTTATGAACTCGAAATTTTGACATAAATCTATAAAATTAGAAATAGTTTATTAAAATAAGATTTATGAGATTTACCCTACACTTCAGAAAGTCAAAGTTTGAAGTGATCATGAAATTAATACAAAGAAGCTGAATCATACAGGTCTCCATTTGAAATTTTTGACATTGTCTATATAAAAGCATTTTGAATTTCTATTTTCATGACCTTATAATTTCTATTTTCATTACGCTATTTTCATGTACAGGTAGTTGTAGAAGAACAGTTGCTGGGTCTACGCTGTTTAGAAACGTAGAACTTTGTAAAAGGCTAACAATGTATTGTAACGTTTCATGACGGGAGATCTGCGCTTCGTGAGTGCATATTTTGTCGATCATCCATTGAACGTATATTGTGTTTGTATTCGATTTACAAACTCTTTGAAGCGAGGAGAGATTTTCTTGTCAATGTAAGATGACTAAGATAGTAGTGTGAACGTTCGTATATCTTAAAGTGCCTATAACGTCTGTGGGAATTTAACATATTTGTAATCTATGGATTATCCTGAGATAAATTGTAATATATCTTGTCAGCTGAAAATTTCATATTCATAGACTTTTTAGCTGTTAAAGTTGACGGAAATGACGTCAAATCGGGAATGTGTATATGAAAACCTCTTTACAGATGCCCGATTTGACGTCATTTCCGTCAACTTTAACAGCAAAAAAGTCTATGAAGATGACATTTTCAGCTGACAAGATATATTACAATTTATCTCAGGAGAATCTATAGATTACAAATATGTTAAATCCTCACAGACGTTATAGGCACTTTAAAGAGTGAGTGTCATGCTTTACGTGCTTGTGTTTTTGTTTCATACGGGAACCACTCAGGGACATACTTGTATTGAAAAGCCTGGCATGGCTGTATTGAATATTCGTGCAGGTATAAAATTATTGGGAAATGTCGAACTCAGAATCCGATTCTGACTTAGAACTTTAGGATCATGGCGCTATATAAATGTAATAAATTATTATTAATTATTATAGCAGCGGAAGGTTGAGGACGAGGTTGAGCTGAATTGTTACGGTTCGCCTACTTGTAGTACCGTTATAGTTCTAGCTGAGCGCGCGGTGCGCCATTTTTCACTCGTTGTGCATCAGCGTTGTAGATAGTCGTGTTGCGTCATCAAATTAAAAGGATAAAACATAGACGGACGGATAAAATACGTATAATCTTGCTGTGGTAAGTGAAATTCGAGGGATTCTGCATTCTTTGAAAAATTGTTCTACAACAACACATTGTCGAGACAATGTCAATTATGACAAACATAATTTATTGATTTGCTTATTTTGCTGCGTTCATCACGGTAAGTCGTCATAAGAATGTTCCCTATACATTGCGATTTATTTTGATAACATTCGACATAAGAATGTCTTCGAATGTAAGATTCGTTAGCACGGCGGCTTTCTGTCCTGTGGAATTGGTTAACTGGTATAAATGTAAACAAAACTAAGCGATCAATATATCTTCGTTCGACATCGTGTGTCGACTGTCGAATCTTATATCAAAATAAATCTCAATGTACAGTATAAGGAACATTCATATGACAAAAGTATAAAGTTTCGACTACAAACACCCGAGAAAAGAACGTACAGTGTATAATCTCGGCTGTTTCACGTTTGACAGTTTTGATCATTGTCTCAACAATGTCTTTTGGCTTTGAAATTCACTTACTATAGAACACGATTATACGCATTTGTATCCGTCCATTCATGTTTTATATCCTTCATACAGTAGTTCGAATTTGCCGTACCGCGCGTGCAGCCGTGCACTATTAATTTCTCATAAGCGCCGCGGTATCATAAGCACCGCTTTCTTTCAATATTAAATATAAAACATCAGAATTTCCATAATATAGAATAAAATAGAGAAACAGAGAAACACATCACAGGCGTCAGAGTTGCGCTCCCTGTGTCTGCGTTCGTCTTGCGTCTCGCTGTACTTGCTGGACGCAGAGCTCACACCGCGTTCGGTGATTCGATTTCGGTATAATTATAGAATACCCGACCACTTTACTATTTGCATATTAAGGTCAGTTCATCGTATACAATTGCTTCGTTCTTTAAAAAAAACCTTTCAATTTGATAACAATCAACAAGTACACACAATATATGTTTATCATTTAGTTTTAAAATCAATTTGATAATTTGTACGAGAATTTGCGCGTAAAAAACAAGTTTTAAGTTTTAAAAAAGTTTAAAAAAATCTTATTCGACTTCGTCATCTTCAACTTCGTCGTATTCATCTTCGTCGCATTCATCTTCGTCGGTTACTGACATCTCAATCGGTATTATATTAATAACGTATGGGAACTAAAGTCGGTTTTTTACTAAGCAGAATTTTCCGCGTGGAGCGACATTTTTCTTTGTCTTGTGAGAATAAACGTCGCTTCGCGCGCAAGATGGAACGCACGCAAACCTCATTCATGTCAGGCGTGTGAAGAGGCGTGCGCGTGCGATCGCACGCCTCTCCTCTCGTTGATAGGCTTGAACTTCACTCACTACGTTAATATTAATAGTAACCCTAATATTAATATAATTGCTAACCATTTGCCAAAGTATGTTCCCTAACCCTAATATTAATGCTTTGCAAAAGGATGTATTGTGACTGCTGATCATAAAGCCTAGTTTACACAAGGAAGTTTTCTTTGGTAAATTTCTTGGGATACATGTATACTTCATGGTAACGATACATAATATAGTCTCCCACCATATTTTACGGTTAGGGTTACGGTTAGGGTAATGATTAGAGTTACAGTTAGGATTAGGGTTACGGGTATAAAAAACAGATGGAAACCCGGTCTAGTATTACCATGAAGTATATACCAATTTCTTGCCAATTAAACTTGCTTGGGCCCAGTAAAAAATACCTGGGTTTCCTATTTCATGCTGAAAAAAATAGGTAGGGTAGGTCGGGTTTTTTTTTGTTTTTTTTTTACATTTTCCCCCCGTGGATGAACAATAGGTTTTACCAAACCATAATGATCTTGGGGATGCTGCCTGGATCGGCAGCCATGTTTGATCCAAATCAAACTGCAACTTGTGCCCAGGCTTCTCAAAATTTCAATAAAAAGATGGGTCGGTATTTTACTGGCCAAAAACTAGGTAGGGTCGGGAAACCGGAAACCAAGGGATTTTTTATTTTGGCCTTGTGTATATGGTCAACAATTTTTCCTTGAGAAATCTTTCTTGACAAGTTTTATTTGCCCGTGTGAATGATTCAACAATGAATTTTGGTCTAATTATTTCCCTTGACAAGTTTCTTTGTGGCTCAATAGAAGAACAAGTTCTATAAATGGCACCAATATCGAGGAAAAAACGGCTTTTAGCATGTGGCCATTTTATTAATGCACCATGAAGAAACCACTGGGCGCAAACAACATACAGTGTAGGTTGGTAGGTTTGTCCCTGGAACCCTCAGAACTGCAGACATTCACAAGGATTTGTGAGAAATCTTGTGCGAGAACTATGTGATACCAGCCATAGAAGTTTGGAAATTTTTTCAGGTAGTACTACATAATAATTGTACAGTGGCACTTAAAAGTTTTGTAACACGTTCATGGACTAAACTCTAAAGTGTGCGTAGTCTGCGTGTACATGCAAAATACACTACACGCACTACACTCAAGAGCTATGTGTCTAATTACTACATGCAAAGCTTTGTGTACCAATACATAACTACACATAATTTTGAGTGTAGATGAGTCTACGGTAATCGTAATTCCAAAAGAATTGAAGTTGCTTGGTCTGTCCAACGAACGGACGTCATGATAGTTTAGCAAAAATGCGCATAAATAAAGAACTGGGTATGAGGTTTTGCAATCATTTGTCACATTTTCCTTGACATGATATTTACACTGGGAATTTTGAACATGACAAGTTTTTCCTTTACAAGTTTGCCAGCTTTGGAACAAAATTACTTGTCAAGGAAAAACTTGTCATGTTTCCTCATGCAGACAAGCAAATAAGACTTGTCAAATTGAAAATTGCCAAAGAAAACTTTATTGTGTAAACGAGGTTTAAGTGTTTCACCTTCACCCTCGATCCTCTCCTGGTAAAACCCCATTTTTATGTTAGAGTTAATTACCACGAACAAGGGATGTATGCTATATACAACCCCAAGGACGAGTAGCATCCAAGGGCTGTATATAGGGTACATCCCGACGTTCGAGGTAATTAACTGACTTATTACATGATTGAAGAGGTTTTCTACAAAGATTTTCCTAGTGTTTTCTTCATTTCTTATCTAATTAGTATTCATAGGGTTGTATGCTATATACATCCCGCAGTACATCAAAGAAAACCGACTCAATCATGTAATATATAAGCGTGAATAAAGCCTTTCTACTGTACCTGGAAAAATTTGAAGGGAATGTAGACATCATTTCTAACTGTTCTCTCTGTAATATTCGATGAAACTCAGGTCTTGCTTGCTCACATTTCTTGTAACGATAATACTGTTTTTTCCAAGGCAAAAATTTTGGATTGCAAATCACATTGTACCATCGTTTACACACAACTGACATGTTAACCAACAGATCTACCAATGGTAACTGGCAAAATATGTTCTCCAAAATTTCGTCCGGTAGTTCAACTGATTTTTTATTAAACTCTGCCATTTCAGCGTCAAAATAATTGCCTAGTTCTTCATCTTCAGAACTAGAGACACCAAAAAGTCCAAACGTGCTGTCACTACTAGTGGCCTTCTGATCACAAGTGCGAACCAAATCTGATGCCTGGCTGGTATTAATTGTTGTATTGTCGTCTAGTAAATTAGCATTATCGATGATTTCAATCCAAGACTCGTTTGGCATTTTCTCAACCTCGATGTCATTTATTAAATCCTCTTTAGTGCAACAGCGCTTCATTCTAGTCACTTTGAAACTATTAGGCGACTTTTCTTCGTCAAATGGCACAAGAAGGGTTTGCTTTTTCCTAACGGTTGCTTTCGTGTTTGAATTTCTCTGATGCGGATGGTGATAAAAGTCCCCAGTATTTGTAAAGTCTGACGGCAAAATGCTCTCCCCTTTTAACGAAGGACTCCGTGTACTCTTCACTTTCTTAAATCCAACCAAGAAAGACGTGATCGACTTCTGGGATCCATCCAGACTTGAAATTGTTAACTTCTTGCGTCGTTTCGTTGGACTAGCCATTTAAAAACATATTTGCGCTGTGCTCATCAAATTCATCAGCCGATATTAGTTAGTTCTTAGTCCCCTCGCCCGGCGCCAAAAATCGCCAAGAAACGGAGGCGGACAACCAATAAATTATTGGCAATATTTTAGCATTGTACCCAATAAGTTATTGGATTGTAAGCAACCCCAAAACAACAAATATCTTGGGTCTCGCAAACCTCCGTCTAACGAGTGTCTTCCTAACCATAACCCCGGCTCATCCGGTAAATCTTTGATTTACCAACTTTTTTTACCAGCTGTGTTTGATTTCATGATCGTCCAGGTTGTTGTAGTCTTGATAAAGACTATTTTGGTGACTTCCATCCCCAATAAAGATCATCCATCCATGATATCATCGTCGTTTAACTCATGAATAATAGCCTCAAGGCAATATCAAGCTTGGGGTAAAAAGTGGAGATATGCCTATGTAGGGCCCCTACCCTTATAATGTAAAAGGGATTGTTGATACCGACCGGATGTTATACCCCCGGATGTAAAAGACACACAATAAGAAAAAGAGATAAGATTACCGCCATTGTAAAATGACAAACGTGAACTTGTATTAAAGATGCTTTGATCGTTTCAATGATACGTGAATAAGGGTGAAGGGAGTAACACCTACCTAAAATTCATAAACCTAACAATCCTGGCAGGCCGATATTTTCCGCTAGAGCTCATTTAGAGTTTTCTAGACAACGTTATGTCTTCTTTGGTTAAGAAGTTGCCTTCTTATATCAAAGATACTAAACATAGTTCCTATAAATCTATTTTTACCATGGACGTCAAGTCCTTATACACCGTCATTCCCCACCGTAATGGTCTTCAAACTCTGAAGTTACAACCCTCAACCGATCCACGTTACTCCGCCTTGCATAACTACTGCTTACCATAACAATGTTTCGTTTGATGGTGAACACTATAAGCAAAAAGTAGTGTTGCGATGTGCACCAAAATGGGTCCAAGGTACATGTACTGTATGCTAACTTATTTGTTGCCGGTTGGTTATGTTGAAAAACAGGTCTTTGAACGATACACAGATCCTTTGCCTGATTTCTTCTTTGATGACTGTTTAAGAACAGTGTCATGCTCACGTGTTCTTTTAGAGCAGTTCATCAACTTTATTGATGATTTTCATTCTGCTCTGAAGTTCACGTGGGAAATCAGCGAGACATGTGTGTCGTACACCTTGACATTTTAATTTGGATTAAGTAATGGTAATTCGCTCAAAACGTCTGTCTTGTACAAGCCTATATACTGACTCCCATAGTTATCTTCTATTTTCTTCCTCTCATCCCAATTACACTAAGCACTCCATCCCTTACTCTCAATTCTTGCCTCTTCTCTGCTTATGCAACGACGACCAAGATTTTGAAGCTCAGCCAATGGAAATGAGTCTTTTTTTGTTCAATTCGTGGTTACCCTACCAACTTTCTAGACCTCGCCGTTCGGAAAGCTTTTCTCGTTCCCCGTTTACACACCCTCGAACATTTGAAATTGGAACAAATTTCAAACAACAAAATTTCTCTAGTTCTAACATTTCATCCTTTTAATCCCCTTTCCTCAATCCCACTACAGTTATTACTGCCCCCAAATTTGACCTCGCAATCCGTCATACCTTTTTATGCACGTCCACCAACATCATTTATTGCATTTCTTGCGATAAATGCCCCAAAATCTACATCGGTGAAACTGGACGACGCCTTTCATACTGTATTGATATTAAATATAAAAGAAGATATGTAACTTGAACGAGGTTGGTTATAATATGGCATGTTTGATGGCCGTTGTGAATTATTCTAGTGGCGAGGATTACCATTCTGAGTTGAAAACTGGAATGCTTGGCCAGGATTTCATCAAACCACACAACAAATTAAAATGCATCATTTCCTGTTCTCGGGAATGTTGCATGTTTTCTCTTAAAATCTCTAACAATTCTTTTGTTGGGTCATTTGCAACTGTGGCTTGTAATAATTAAAGGACATTGGCAACAAAAATTAAGTTTGTCTAATATGAAAGAACTCGTAAAATGATAGAGTAACATATTTTACAACTTTTCCGTATTTTACTTCGTTTTTGAAATATTTCAGTTTGTTTGATATGTAAATGAGATGGTCTCTGACGTCAGGTGTGGGGTAGAGAATTTTCACTCATTAAAATATCAGTTCCATCTTCAAGTTTGTTCCACAAATTTACTTGAAAATATGCGTATAATAACTCCTCATGATAATGAACGTTGTAAACTTAGCAATCACTGAGATATAAGACATTTTTTAATGAGTGAAAATTCTCTACCCTGCACCTGACGGATCAGAGACCATCTCATTTACATATCAAACAAACTGAAATATTTCAAAAACGAAGAAAAATACGGAAAAGTTGTAAAAGGTGTTACTCTATCATTTTACGAGTTCTTTAATATTAGACAAACTTAATTTTTGTTGCCAATATCCTTTAAAGAGATTTGGTAACTGCATCAGTTTTAGATCTTTTTGCAGTACTTTTCTTCACAGGCACAAACATACTCTTGTCTGGAGGATCAGCAGAACTACTAGCTCGGTCATCACCAACTTCTTGGACGAATTTAACTCTTCGGACGAATTTAAGTTATTTTTTATAAGTGTGATAAAAGCGATAAAAGCACTTTTCAAACAAAAGCACTTTTTTCCTAAGTTTGCGGTAAATAACTAAAATCAACTTCCGCTTGTCTTATAAGATGGTAAAAAATTCTTAGAGTAATTCCGAAGCTCTTTTGAAGGTTTTGCAATTTCGGACTGAGAAAAGCACTTTTCGAATAAATTTTCTCTCAAATTTTCTCTAAAGTAACCAAAATTAAACTCCGTATTATTATAAAATTGTAAATTAATAACTAATAACAACTAATTAAAACAATTTTACAGCGATTCCGAAGTTCTTTGGAATGTTTTGCGATTTCGGAGTAAGAAAAATACTTTTCGACCAAAAATATTTTTCGCCTAAATTTGCTGTAAATAACTAAAATCAAGCTCCGTTTGTCTTATAAGATGACAAAGAATTTTTTAGAGCGATTCCGAAGCTATTTTGAAAATTTTGCAATTTCGGACTGCGAAAAACTTTTCAAGGAAAAACATTGCTCCAAAATCATGTTCCCACCCAACGAATGTTTTTTTCATTTTGCCACTTTTTGCATATTTTACCTGGTCAGACGACGTTTTAAATTACAATTCACTTCATCCCGGCGGTGCACCGGGATGTTGCGTTTATATGGAAAAAATCTGTCCTGGGTCAGGCGGGATGTCCCGGTCTCCATATAAACACAACTGCGTAAATAACAGTAAATTATATACAAGCCGAGATCCCGGTATACCGGGACGTCCCGGTGTACCGGGATCATATAAACAGGCCCTGACTCGCATTCGCCAATTCCCCTTGCGTGACACTATATCACGATTTCGCAAACAACTCTTGTCTAAACATAACGTATTTTACGGCCCTATTGACTCCCCGGCAGAATGTAAAGGATTTTGGGCATACGAGTTTCTCCCACAGTTCTTTTATATACTGATTTTTATTTACTTACATTAACTACCATATTAAAATTCTCCAAATTATAGTAGATGAATATTATAAAATAGGTTTGATTTTATGTACACATGCATTATAGCCCAAAGTTAGCATTTCTATATAATTAAAACTCGAGTATCAGCTTTGCCGAAGAATCAACTGAAGGTCTGCCGGTAAATGTTGTAAAACTTGATCGATATGTAAACGAAGTTTCTCCTTAACTTGTTCCGTTATCGGGGTTTCAAAGGACGTTGCAGAGTGCTAAAAGAAAAACGAAAATACTTAATCTTAATACTTAATCAGGAAAATAATATAACATGCAATTAGGCAAACATAGATAACAAAAGAAGCAATATAAAAGCAAATGAAAAAGGAAAGGACGATGGGTGGTGCTTTTTGTACCACCCATGACATCACTATTTTTAAGTTTTGTGTTAGTATTCAACATATTAGTATTGAACATATTCAACCCTAGTCCTCTCCCTCCGTCCCCATTCCAACTCCTTCCGAACTTGATTTCCAAAGACACGATGTTGCTCGTTATAAGAAACCGGTGGGTGTAAAACATGGCATAGGAAATGGCATGGCATATGGTAAGGCCAATCTTTCCACATTGACTCCCATCAAGAATCACAAAATAGGCTAGTACTAGAAATTGCAGAGAAATGAAATTTGGCGGGTGAAGGGACTGGTAACGAAAGTTTTGTTCGCCATTCTGCCAAAATTCTACCAATCTCGTTCCCAGAGCCCGCGTCCCCCCCGGTTACGAAGAACGCATGCGTGACAATAAACCGTGAGGCCTCGAACAAGCATTTGCTTTGCTTTTGGCATAATTTGTCGGACGTTGATATTGATATTGTCGGATATTGATATTTTTCATGCTGCTTTAGCAAAATCTTTACAAAAACTGAACAAAGGAGATATTGTAATAAAGGAGCATCAATATGAAGCGCTCGAGAGTATAGTCGTCCGAGGAAAAGACACAATTTGGGAGCAATTATACAATACCCGTTCCGGCCGTCCACTTTTGAAACCGCAGAATTAATACAAACCAGGTTGCTCTAAAATCTTTTTAAATATAATGTCGAAGGTTTATATTTTGTGTACTTGTTGATAGTTATCAAATTAAATTGGGTTTTAAAATAGAACGAAGCAATTGTATACGATGAACTTTCCGTAATTTGACCCTTATACTAACTGTCAACAGATACAAATAGGGACTTTAAGATCTACGACCTAAGACGGGAACGTCGTTCAAACAAAAGAATCTTCATGCGAAACAAAAAGAATGAATAATTTTTATTCCCAAGAGTAAAATCTCGTTCTGTTTACAACGCCACTGAGAACATTTTCACGTCTTGGAACAGTAGCTTAAGACTGACTTAAACACAGATACTACAATCGTTTTAGAAATAGTGAAGCGTTTTGGAGATCATAAAACAAGCTTTGAGTGTCAAATACGCTAGTCAATCCAGCATGGTTTCATTCAAATGCTAAAATTTATATTGCTTTCACTGCCGTCGCCGTCCTAAGTTGCCGTTGCAGATCTTAAAGTCCCTAATAGCGAAAGTGGACGGGTATTCTACAATTTAGCGCAAACGGGGACAACGAAAGGTGGAGTATCTTTCTATGAGAAGATTGTCCAGCCAAGCCAAATAATATTCGCCCACCCAGAAGCCTTAATAAAGGTCTTCCAAAACATTTTGTTCACGCCTGTTCGAACACTATGATTCGAACAACATTGTTAACAGAAAAGTGTTAATTATTCCAATTATAGTCAGCCAATCAAAATACTTCCGGCGATGGATTATCCCAGAGTCTCCGTTTCCCTCCGTTTCCCCCCAGGTCAGGGGGAACGCAGGCTCTGGGAACGAGATTGGCAGAATGGCGACAAAACTTTCGTTACGAGTCCCTTCACCCGCCAAATTTTACGTACCACATTTTACGTTTTTCACGTCTCTGCAATTTCTAGTACTAGCCTATTTTGTGATTCTTGATGGGAGTCAATTAATTAAATCAAATAAAAAAAAATCATGCCATGCCATATGCCATGCCATTTCCTATGCCATGTTTTACACCCACCGATAAGAAACGCGAACGAAAATATGCACTTTATGTCCCTGTTGTCAAACTCCTAGTGGGATAAGTTGACATACAGTGCGCATGCGCCATGGATATGATTTGTGACGAATTAAGGAGAAATGACGTTGACATTGATAAAATCACTTTATGCTTTCATATTTCTGCTTGTCTTGATGAGTATGAAAGATTTACAACAGGCTAAGCATTCAAGTCAACAGACCAAGGCTTCACCACATCTACAAAGAGATGAACCCTAACCATTTTGGTCTGTTATGGGCTTACCTCACTTTAGTGTACGCGATTCATATGAGAAAGAAACCCTTCGGGGAAACAGTGCGAAGAACTGTTCAAGATCTCAAACGCATCGATATAGAAAAAATAAGTCGTTACTTGGTTTTAGCGTAAAGTATTCTAAAGCAAAATTCGCAAAATGGCTACGAATCACAAAATATTAGATATTTCCAGATGGATTTAATCACAAAAATATGGCGTTTAACTTTATGTTGGATTGCTACAGATGTAAAGTGATGTTGTGAGTTTGCCTAGCCTTCATATTCTACAACACAGAATCTTTTTTGTGGTTTTCTCTCACTATCAAAGTGTTGTTTGGTGATTTTTTGTTGGCTACAAGAACAAAATGAATGGTTTCTTCGTGAATATCTTGCTCGACGAGAGATAAAATAAACATTTTACATCTTTTCCATGTTCTCTTGGTGGACTATATCTATAAAAGTGTTGTCTTTTTGGGTTTCATTGAAACTTTCAATAAGGTAAACTTCTCGTTCGATTTAGCGTTGCTTTGTCCACTTTAAATATTTATAATTTCCTATATATTTTCGGCCTATTTTTTCAAAATCTTGTGAAAATTAACAGGGAAGATTACTATATTTTATTTATAGTTATTGTGCATATTGTATGTAGAATGTTAATGTTTAAAAACGATAATGGACCGGCATGATTTGCTTTTTGTGTGTACAAGACCTCAAAATTCCCGTGTTTGGATACTCTTATCCTGGACGGGTATTCACCAATCAGAGCGCTTGTTGTGACAGTGGAAAATCCGAACTTGATTTATTTACTGTCCCCGATACTCAAGTTGAAATTAATAAAGGATTTTGGGAAGATATGACCTTCTTTCAAGCATTGAAACTTTGGACACTATCGAGTTTCTCTGTGCTACAAACTCTGATGTCTACGCCGATCTGGAAAATAGTTACCTACATATTCGATCGAAAATAACAAATGGAGATGGAACTAACTTAGCTGGCACCGCACAAGTGGGGCCCGTGAATTTATCGATGCATGCCTTATTTTCTCAAGTGGAAGTTTATCTGAACAACAAACTGATCACACCATCAAGCACTTCGAATCGCTAGCAAGCATAAGGAAACTGTATTCAATTTCAGCAAAGATGCTAAATCGTCTCACCTAACTTCAGGGTTGTTCTACAAAGACCAGGCTGAACGATTGGATGTTGTCAATCCACTAGCAGAAGTTGCCGATGCGCAAAGTATTAAAGGAACGTCACGCATATACAAGCTTAAGCAAGTCTGTAGCAATGGAAGGAGGAATTCATTCAGATCTGTTCGCGCAAGAACGCTATATTCTTGGTGCTGTTTCGATCAAGCTCAAGCTAGTGAGATCAAGAGCTCCCTTTTGCCTGGTTTCATCAGCAGAAGACCCTGGGTTTAAAGTGGTTCTGGAAGAATGCGTGTTTCGCGTTCGCCGTGTTAAGTCATACCCAGGCCCTTCAACATATCACAACCAAGTACCCTATCAGTAGGTATCCCCCCCCCCCCCCCCATATACGCCCCAAAGGGATGCCGCCTCATTAAAAAAGTCATTAAGAAGTGAAACAATGGTGCATGTTCGGTCAACATGCGGATCACTTTTGGGTGATTAACGGATAGAATAGTACACTAACTTGAACCTCATCGGTGAATTTTCAGTCGGACCTCTGCGAAGACATCTCCCTCTTCTTCGCGCGTTTTTTATCCGAGGCAGAACAAAGAGCGTTGCGTACAAAAAGTAATTAGTATTGTTTGCGTGACGAACGCGTGGCGAACGGAAGTAATTACCTCTAAGCCTCTTTCACCTTTACGATCCCTAGCCCTAGTCTCGTGTACCTTTGGGACCCCATCGTATACTTAGGTGGCTATCTGGCCTTCTTTAGCCCGATAAGGCCTTTTGGCCCGTTCGTAGGAGGGAGTTTATACGGTCATCACGCTCCCTACACGCTATTCAGCGTTCGATTGAACCTGTGTTTTCACAGCTAAGAGATGAACCCTAATAATTTTGGCCGTATTATGGCTTATCTCGCTTTAGTGTACACAATTCCTATGATGAAGAAACACTTCGGGGAAACAGTGCGAAGAACTGTTCAAGATCTCAAACATATTGAAAAATATAAATATAAACGTCTTGGTTAAATTGGATGACTCGGCTATTTTATGACGCCGTTGTCATGATGTATATTCACGTTGTTAAGGTTAAGATTTGCATACATGTTCATGAATTTGGCCGAATTATCGCTAATTATCTCGCGTTAGTGTACGGGATTCCAATGGGGGAAGAAACCCTTCGGGAAACAGTGTGAAGAACTGTTCAAGATCTCAAACGTATCGACATAGTTAGTTTTGGCGTAAAGTATTCTGAAGAACCATTCGCAAAATGATCAGGAATTACAAAATAAGGCTTCCCGGCCGAGAAGAAGTATTATATCTAAGAGTTTTAAATTGGTTGAACGGCTTTACTTCATAGAGAACGACGGAGCGAGGAGTTAGAACGAGGATATATAACTAACTTAGCAGCTTGAATAAACTTGTCCACCTGATCTTAGATAAACATGTTTGAGAGCATAGTAATCATTTCGGGGGAATTATCAATTATCGAACCTTCGTTTATCGATTAAGCGATTCATGTGTCGAAGAAACACTTCGGGAAGCAGTGTGAACAACTGTTCAAGATCTCAAACATAGTAATAACGACGCTGTGCTACGAGAGGAAGACGTTAAAAAGTCATTAGGTAAAGGCGAATGCGTGGGTTCGAATTCGTTTCGTCTAACGATTACAAGGCTGCGTTTTTGGTTAACTAGCAATCGGAGAGATATATTCCGTGTGAGGGACGGAAGTAATTATATCTAAGTCGCTATATTCTTGGTGCTGTTTCGATCAAGCTCAAGCTAGTGAGATCAAGAGCTCCCTTTTGCCTGGTTTCATCAGCAGAAGACCCTGAGTTTAAAGTGGTTCTGGAAGAATGCGTGTTTCGCGTTCGCCGTGTTAAGTCATACCCAGGCCTTCAACATATCACAACCAAGTACCCTATCAGTAGGTATCCCCCCCCCCCCCCCCCCATATACGCCCCAAAGGGATGCCGCCTCATTAAAAAAGTCATTAAGAAGTGAAACAATGGTGCATGTTCGGTCAACATGCGGATCACTTTTGGGTGATTAACGGATAGAATAGTACACTAACTTGAACCTCATCGGTGAATTTTCAGTCGGACCTCTGCGAAGACATCTCCCTCTTCTTCGCGCGTTTTTTATCCGAGGCAGAACAAAGAGCGTTGCGTACAAAAAGTAATTAGTATTGTTTGCGTGACGAACGCGTGGCGAACGGAAGTAATTACCTCTAAGCCTCTTTCACCTTTACGATCCCTAGCCCTAGTCTCGTGTACCTTTGGGACCCCATCGTATACTTAGGTGGCTATCTGGCCTTCTTTAGCCCGATAAGGCCTTTTGGCCCGTTCGTAGGAGGGAGTTTATACGGTCATCACGCTCCCTACACGCTATTCAGCGTTCGATTGAACCTGTGTTTTCACAGCTAAGAGATGAACCCTAATAATTTTGGCCGTATTATGGCTTATCTCGCTTTAGTGTACACAATTCCTATGATGAAGAAACACTTCGGGGAAACAGTGCGAAGAACTGTTCAAGATCTCAAACATATTGAAAAATATAAATATAAACGTCTTGGTTAAATTGGATGACTCGGCTATTTTATGACGCCGTTGTCATGATGTATATTCACGTTGTTAAGGTTAAGATTTGCATACATGTTCATGAATTTGGCCGAATTATCGCTAATTATCTCGCGTTAGTGTACGGGATTCCAATGGGGGAAGAAACCCTTCGGGAAACAGTGTGAAGAACTGTTCAAGATCTCAAACGTATCGACATAGTTAGTTTTGGCGTAAAGTATTCTGAAGAACCATTCGCAAAATGATCAGGAATTACAAAATAAGGCTTCCCGGCCGAGAAGAAGTATTATATCTAAGAGTTTTAAATTGGTTGAACGGCTTTACTTCATAGAGAACGACGGAGCGAGGAGTTAGAACGAGGATATATAACTAACTTAGCAGCTTGAATAAACTTGTCCACCTGATCTTAGATAAACATGTTTGAGAGCATAGTAATCATTTCGGGGGAATTATCAATTATCGAACCTTCGTTTATCGATTAAGCGATTCATGTGTCGAAGAAACACTTCGGGAAGCAGTGTGAACAACTGTTCAAGATCTCAAACATAGTAATAACGACGCTGTGCTACGAGAGGAAGACGTTAAAAAGTCATTAGGTAAAGGCGAATGCGTGGGTTCGAATTCGTTTCGTCTAACGATTACAAGGCTGCGTTTTTGGTTAACTAGCAATCGGAGAGATATATTCCGTGTGAGGGACGGAAGTAATTATATCTAAGCCTCTTTCACCTTTACGATCCCTAACCCTAGTCTCGTGTACCTTTGGGACCCCCATGGTATTGTATTAGGCCCGTTTAGGCCCTATCTGGCCTTCTTTGGCCCGATAAGGCCTTTTGGCCCGTTCGTAGGAGGGAGTTTATACGGTCATCACGCTCCCATCTCTTGTCCTCGTGAAAGGTTCGAAAGTTTTCTTCGAAATGTAGGCATCAAGATTTGTAAGTCCGTAAGAATCGTGATGATAAATGATTGATTTGAACAAATAACGTTCGAAACTAATAAAGTCCCTGTACAAGAACAAAAACCCTAACCATACCCATAACCCAAATAAAAACTCTAGTCCTAGCCCTGAAATAAAAGAATACTATAACCCTACTTTTAAACTAAAAAAGAATAAATCAGTTGTTATTGTCGTACTGTTTTCACACTCTCTAACTATTTACACTAATTAAGTTTCTATAATTATATAACACATGATAACCCTAAGCAAAGACGCTTGCGTACACACCAAGTTGCAAGTTTCAGAAAGTAAATTCAAACTGTTAAAATTGTTGTTGTATATATTTTTGTTTTTTTTTGGTATTTTTTTTCTTTCTGCGTACTGGCAAATAAAGTTTCATTTGGGGTGTTCGTAAGGAGATGGGGCGCTTGGGGTGTTTGGGGGTGCATTTGTTGTTTCCGGGTATTTGGGGGTTGAATTCGGGGTGTTCGTAAGGAGATGGGGTGTTTAGGGTATTTGCGGGGTGCATTTGGTGTTTCCGGGGTATTTGGGGAGGGGGTGCATTCGGGATGTTCGTAAGGAGATGGGGCGCTTGGGGTGTTTGGGGTTGTATTTGGTGTTTCCGAGGTATTTGGGGTGCATTTGTGTTTCCGGGGTATTTGCGGGGTGCTTTCAGGGTGTTCGTAGGGAGATGCGGGCGTTTGGGGTATTTGCGGGGTGCTTTAGATTGTGCGTTGGGGGCGTTTGGGGTGTTGGGGTATTTTCGGGGTAATCAGATTAGGTATCCTATAAAATTAAAATAATTGAGAAAATAGTTTCACATTGCGTTACAGCGTTGCTATGCTAATGCTTATTGAGATTAGCAAACCATTTGTCGGACTTTCACCAACTACCCTCGGAAGAAAGGCAATCTATAATTGTCAGGCGAGTGATAAAAATACACTTTAATTTCATTTTATTCCCTAATACACATTACGTGTTGTTACAGCAGTCACTAAAATTAATAACAGCGGGGAATTCAAAATAGGGCTTTTTGACAATGTTTAAAGACAGATATCTCGGACACGAATGGACAAAATCGAAATCCGTAAAAGAACTTATCAGCTATTTTTGAGTCCTCTATACAGATTCTACATGAACCAAAACCAATTCGTCTATTTACGATAATATCTGTGAGCAACGATCGCTTAGATTCGGTTACTAGAACGACCACATGAACAACGAAGCGAGTGTATTTAAACCATTGAATCGAACGAGTCAAAGCAGTATCAGTGTTTGCCGTGAAAAAAGTGTAACATTCGCAAAACGCTCGTTAATCAACCAACATTATTTCAAAATATGTAAATATTTAGTTTATTTATACGCGCACGTGGAGAAGAGCGTTCATGCAGATGAATACATAATAAACTTTCAATCCTGGACCAGTAAATTCGATTTTGTGACCGATAGTCACAACGTATTTCCAAAAGGCAAATGACGTTATTCAGGATTTCGAAATAACAATCGCAACAACGTATGCTGCGAAGTATACTTGTGGACTATATATATGTGGACTGACAAAATACATTTGTCGACTGAAACTATTAAGCATTTCTGCATTTGCTATAGAACATTCGTAAAGTCACTTACTTAGTCATAGATGCTTTTAAATAAGTGATAATACGTGTTGTGCTGTGTAGGCAGTGTAGAAATACAAATCAAATATCAGAAAAGGTTTATGCACTGCCGAAATAACTTGTAACTTTCGAGTGGCGAAGGCCCTTCGTCAGAGAGCCACGTAAAATGAAATAATCACTCAGTTCATAATATTTCACTTTACAGAAGGGGCGCTCGAAACGTTAGAATTTCATAGACTTGATCCAAATCTGCCTCTTGAAACACCAAGCTAGTTTTAGTGGAGGAATTGTGACACTAAAACGAGATAACCATAATACGGCCAAAATTATTAGGGTTCATCTCTTAGCGGTGAAAAACACAGGTTCAATCAAACGCTGAATAGCGTGAAGGGAGCGTGATGACCGTATAAACTCCCTCCTACGAACGGGCCAAAAGGCCTTATCGGGCCAAAGAAGGCCAGATAGGGCCTAAACGGGCCTAATACACAGACAGAGCGCCGTCTAAGTATACGATGGGGGTCCCAAAGGTACACGAGACTAGGGTTAGGGATCGTAAAGGTGAAAGAGGCTTACTTCCGTCCCTCAGAAACACCAAATGCACCCCCAAACACCCCAAGCGCCCCATCTCCTTACGAACACCCCGAATGCACCCCCAAATGCCCCGGAAACACCAAATACACCCCCGAAACACCCCAAGCGCCCCATCTCCTTACGAAGACCCCGAATGCACCCCCCAAATACCCCGGAAACACCAAATGCACCCCCAAACACCCCAAGCGCCCCATCTCCTTACGAACACCCCGAATGCACCCCCAAATACCCCGGAAACACCAAATGCACCCCCAAACACCCCAAGCAATTGGTAAATTCAGTTCCTTTATCGGTATGAAGTTTCTCGGGACGTCTGCCTTTCTTACATATCTTCTTAAAGGCTTTTAATCAGATTTTCTCCGGATATATTCAAAATAAATGTGAGTTGTGACACTAACGACCTCTTAATGACCGTTTCTTTGTCTGTAACATGTGCTCTTAGTCAAAATTATTCAAATGTATCAGTCTTAGCAACCTAACAAAATGCATGACAACATTAGTGAAGTCAGCCACATAAACCAAACCGATATATAGTTAACCGTGTTAAACATTTGTTTCGATTGCATCTACCGTAGATAAGCAATTTTGATAAAGTTTTATTTCGCTTACAGGCAAATCAATACGTTTGAAATCGTTTGTCGTTCTTCGAATAGCTTGCCGAAGCCTATCTCTTTATCCAAGGAATCGCTTACTTTATACACTAGAGGCATGATGAACTTTGTAAAGTTCTTCTAGGTAATCACCACAATAGCTATTATAATATTCATATGTTAAATAATTATTACGCCTGTATCTAGATGGGGTGAGGGGAAACAATTTTGTTTTGTGATTAAAATTAAATTGTATGTGTGTGCATGACTAATGGTATTTAAATCGAGTCATTAAGAAAGAACCAAATGAATGAAAAGTAATTTCTCGCTCGCCTAACTCTGTGATCTAATTATTTGTGCACAGCTATTGTGAAGGGGATAGAAGGTGTATTTCTCAAACGGGCCATAGGGCCACGAAAAAAGGCCACCGGGGCCATTTTGAAGGATGTATCCTCAGAGAAAGCCAGGGCCAAAGGGCCATTTTGTAAACTTATCGATATAAATGTTATATGTAGTAAATTAAACTATTCAGTTGACATCAATAGCCAAACAGTTATACCCCAAGCAATGCCAAATTTTTCCAGCAGGCTTACGTCTCGCAGATGTGATGGTAGAGAGTTGAATAATATCCTATGGGGGATCTACAGTAGAAACTGTTCTGAAAAGTTACGCTATTCACTTTAGGGATATTTAAAACAAATTCATTTGATCGGTTTGTACGTCTTGCAGTTGGCCCGGAGGGCCTTTTTCGTGGCCCTGTGGCCCGTTTGAGAAATATACCGACTATCCCCGCTCACCTCCATGAATACCTCTCCCTCACAATTCACCCATCCAGCCCTCAAATCGCCATATATAGCCGAAATTGTGACCCGCTGCATGCGAAGTTAAAGTAAATTTAAAAGTTAAAATTAAAAGTTAAAGCAAAGTTAAAATAAAGTTAAAGAAAAGTTAAAGTAAAGTTAGAAGTTAAAGTTAAAAGTTAAAGTAAATTTAAAGTTAAAGTTAAAAGTTTAAACTGCTACGACTGCTACCTCTAGAGGACTGCTACCTCTGTCCTATACTGGCACGAGTACCTGGACTTAGTATACATTTTTTAAAGCTTTAGTTGGTTCATATGACTCTTACATTTCTATTAATTCCTCCAGCCGTGTTACAAGACGTACAAACCGATCAAATGAATTTGTTTTAAATATCCCTAAAGTGAATAGCGTAACTTTTCAGAACAGTTTCTACTGTAGATCCCCCATAGGATATTATTCAACTCTCTACCATCACATCTGCGAGACGTAAGCCTGCTGGAAAAATTTGGCATTGCTTGGGGTATAACTGTTTGGATATTGATGTCAACTGAATAGTTTAATTTACTACATAACATTTATACGATAAGTTTACAAAATGGCCCTGAGGGCCTTTTTCGTGGCCCTTTGGCCCTTTGTCTGGCGATACATCCTTCAAAATGGCCCTGGGGGCCTTTTTCGTGGCCCTGTGGCCCGTTTGAGAAATATACCTACTATCCCCGCTCACCGCCATCAATATTCACCCATCCACCCCTCAAATCGCCATATACATGTATAGCCGAAATTGTGACCCGCTGCATGCGAAGTTAAAGTAAATTTAAAAGTTAAAATTAAAAGTTAAAGCAAAGTTAAAGTAAAGTTAAAGTAAAGTTAACGTTAAAAGTTTAAACTGCTACGACTGCTACCTCTAGAGGACTGCTACCTCTGTCCTACTGGCACGAGTACCTGGACTTAGTATACATTTTTAAAGCTTTAGTTCGTTCATATGACTCTTACATTTCTATTAATTCCTCCAGCCGTGTTACAAGACGTACAAACCGATCAAATGAATTTGTTTTAAATATCCCTAAAGTGAATAGCGTAACTTTTCAGAACAGTTTCTACTGTAGATCCCCCATAGGATATTATTCAACTCTCTACCATCACATCTGCGAGACGTAAGCCTGCTGGAAAAATTTGGCATTGCTTGGGGTATAACTGTTTGGCTATTGATGTCAACTGAATAGTTTAATTTACTACATAACATTTATATCGATAAGTTTACAAAATGGCCCTTTGGCCCTGGCTTTCTCTGAGGATACATCCTTCAAAATGGCCCCGGTGGCCTTTTTTCGTGGCCCTATGGCGCGTTTGAGAAATACACCTTCTATCCCCTTCACAATAGCTGTGCACAAATAATTAGATCACAGAGTTAGGCGAGCGAGAAATTACTTTTCATTCATTTGGTTCTTTCTTAATGACTCGATTTAAATACCATTAGTCATGCACACACATACAATTTAATTTTAATCACAAAACAAAATTGTTTCCCTCACCCCATCTAGATACAGGCGTAATAATTATTTAACATATGAATATTATAATAGCTATTGTGGTGATTACCTAGAAGAACTTTACAAAGTTCATCATGCCTCTAGTGTATAAAGTAAGCGATTCCTTGGATAAAGAGATAGGCTTCGGCAAGCTATTCGAAGAACGACAAACGATTTCAAACGTATTGATTTGCCTGTAAGCGAAATAAAACTTTATCAAAATTGCTTATCTACGGTAGATGCAATCGAAACAAATGTTTAACACGGTTAACTATATATCGGTTTGGTTTATGTGGCTGACTTCACTAATGTTGTCATGCATTTTGTTAGGTTGCTAAGACTGATACATTTGAATAATTTTGACTAAGAGCACATGTTACAGACAAAGAAACGGTCATTAAGAGGTCGTTAGTGTCACAATTACTCACATTTATTTTGAATATATCCGGAGAAAATCTGATTAAAGCCTTTAAGAAGATATGTAAGAAAGGCAGACGTCCCGAGAAACTTCATACCGATAAAGGAACTGAATTTTTGTTTGAATTGCTTGGGGTGTTTGGGGGTGCATTTGGTGTTTCCGGGGTATTTGGGGGGTGCATTCGGGGTGTTCGTAAGGAGATGGGGCGCTTGGGGTGTTTGGGGGTGCATTTGGTGTTTCCGGGGTATTTGGGGGGTGCATTCGGGGTCTTCGTAAGGAGATGGGGCGCTTGGGGTGTTTCGGGGGTGTATTTGGTGTTTCCGGGGCATTTGGGGGTGCATTCGGGATGTTCGTAAGGAGATGGGGCGCTTGGGGTGTTTGGGGGTGCATTTGGTGTTTCTGAGGGACGGAAGTAAGCCTCTTTCACCTTTACGATCCCTAACCCTAGTCTCGTGTACCTTTGGGACCCCCATCGTATACTTAGACGGCGCTCTGTCTGTGTATTAGGCCCGTTTAGGCCCTATCTGGCCTTCTTTGGCCCGATAAGGCCTTTTGGCCCGTTCGTAGGAGGGAGTTTATACGGTCATCACGCTCCCTTCACGCTATTCAGCGTTCGATTGAACCTGTGTTTTTCACCGCTAAGAGATGAACCCTAATAATTTTGGCCGTATTATGGTTATCTCGTTTTAGTGTCACAATTCCTCCACTAAAACTAGCTTGGTGTTTCAAGAGGCAGATTTGGATCAAGTCTATGAAATTCTAACGTTTCGAGCGCCCCTTCTGTAAAGTGAAATATTATGAACTGAGTGATTATTTCATTTTACGTGGCTCTCTGACGAAGGGCCTTCGCCACTCGAAAGTTACAAGTTATTTCGGCAGTGCATAAACCTTTTCTGATATTTGATTTGTATTTCTACACTGCATGCCTACACAGCACAACACGTATTATCACTTATTTAAAAGCATCTATGACTAAGTAAGTGACTTTACGAATGTTCTATAGCAAATGCAGAAATGCTTAATAGTTTCAGTCGACAAATGTATTTTGTCAGTCCACATATATATAGTCCACAAGTATACTTCGCAGCATACGTTGTTGCGATTGTTATTTCGAAATCCCGAATAACGTCATTTGCCTTTTGGAAATACGTTGTGACTATCGGTCACAAAATCGAATTTACTGGTCCAGGATTGAAAGTTTATTATGTATTGATCTGCATGAACGCTCTTCTCCACTTGCGCGTATAAATATACTAAATATTTACATCTTTTGAAATAATGTTGGTTGATTAACGAGCGTTTTGCGAATGTTACACTTTTTTCACGGCAAACACTGATACCGCTTTGACTCGTTCGATTCAATGGTTTAAATACACTCGCTTCGTTGTTCATGTGGTCGTTCTAGTAACCGAATCTAAGCGATCGTTGCTCACAGATATTATCGTAAATAGACGAATTGGTTTTGGTTCATGTAGAATCTGTATAGAGGACTCAAAAATAGCTGATAAGTTCTTTTACGGTTTTCGATTTTGTCCATTCGTGTCCGAGATATCTGTCTTTAAACATTGCCAAAAAGCCCTATTTTGAATTCCCCGCTAGAAATTTCCTCAAATCCTATACGCAAAAGGCGAATATCGCAAATAGCCGCTTCTTTGTTTCAATCCTTAATGATCTTTTAATCACCCTCCCACACGCGTGCTCGAAGGCGAAATATGCAAATATCAGCCGCAGGATAAGTTGGCTTAGCAACGCTTTGAAAGCATTGCCTTCCATACGTTTTAAATACTTAACAGTTGTTCACACTGCTTCCTGAAGTATTTCATCGACATAGGAATTGCTTAATCAATAAACGAAGGCCAGATATGTGATAATTCTCCCGAAATGATTACTCGGCGTAACAAAATGCATGACAAGGAGCGAGACTAAAGATTATCGCATAGTTTATAACAAACGCGTTATTTATAACAAATAGGTTCGATAAAATGAGGGATCAGGTGAGGGTATGGAATGATTTAGGGGTAAGGGGCGACCGGGCACATCAAGACGTATTTGTCAAAAGGGCCACAGGGCCCCAAAAAAGGCCCCCGGGGCCAATTTTGAAGGGCGTATCTTAGAGATAGGGCCAAAGGACCATGGAAATAGCCCTCGTAAACTTAATTCATATAAATTCTATGTAGAGAACTAAACTATTCAGTTGAGTTGAATATGGTTACCCTTTCGCTATAATCACTTTCTTTCGACGCAACGTATTTTTACTATGGCAACACCAATTTTCCGTTTGAATTTGCCCGCTTACTCTATCCTGTTTATGACCCTCATTATCCCATATTCACTAATGTTTACCCATAAAATCCTAATGTATACCTCAAGTAAATAATTATTCCCAAGTCATGCAAATATTTGTCAGTTGCACCACTAATGACTCTTAGTACCCACGCGCATTCAGCCTTCGCATCGTTTGACAAGTCAATCTCTTGAATAATCTAATAGCTATTATAATATATACCAATGTCTATAGATGCATAGTAAAGTTTGATTTCGCTTAGGCAAATCAATACGTTTGAATTCGTTCATCGTACGGCTTCTCGAATGGTTTGATAATCTAAAGAAAAGTAAAATCGTAAAGCCGTAAAGTCCGGTACATTCGTAAAAGCCGTTATGATTCGTTCGACTCCGTGATTTTTTAAATATACTAGCCTCCATAACCTTCGTAAAGCGGGTTCTTATTTGTGTAGATCTATCGAATATCTAACCGGTGTTTCAACGAGGCAATCGTATAAATCTCTGTTTAATAAAGCGGCATGCTCTGCGTTCGCCACGAGTTCGTCACACTAACAATACTAATTACTTTTTGTACGCAACGCTCTTTGTTCTGCCTATTGTTCTATTGAAATACTAATGAGGCGGCATCCTTTGGTCCCTGGATGGGGGGGGGGGGGGGTTATCTACTCCTATCAATCGTGTAAACTGCAAAGTGTTCTCCGTAGCAACGGGAAATATGTCTGGAGATCAACCGAATATTTTCCAAGGACTTCTTCCCGATAGAGTTGTGATTGTAATGGTAGAACAGAGTTTACAACAGAATCCGTTCAATTTTAAGAATTACGACAGGACATTCTTGCATTATAAGTGAATGGAGAACACCGGCCTGGCAAGCCATTTCACGTAAAGTTCGCCGGAGCAGCAGGGACCAACTATGTTTCAGCATTCCAAACGCTGTAATGTATCAGTGAGATATGGTTGATACCATTCTACTAAGCCTATATAACGATGTTTAAGACTTTCCAACAGAACAGTGCGGTCAATGGTGTCAAACGTACATAACAAGTCTAACAGCACTAGCACTACTTCTGATGTTCATTAAGTGCGCGAACGACGTCATTGAAAGGATGTCATTGTCATTTGTCAATAACATTGAAAGCATTGCTGTTTTCTATTCGTAAGGTATGAAGAAAACCATCGAAACAGTATCGAACGTTTTAGACAAATCAAGGAACACTACCGGATTTAGCCTCCCTTCAAAGTCGTTGAATGGAGTTATTCTGACTGAGTTTTCTCTATTCTGATTGATAAATTATCATATAACTCATGGTTGTATATAATTTTCAAAAAAAAACGTTCGTTTCAACTTGAGGATTGGAGTAACACGCTCAGCTTTCAAATCTGTAGGATATTCCCTATAGTAATGGACCGGTTGAAAATTCTGCAAATCGAATTAGCAATAATTTAGTTGCACATTTCGGGCGCGTGCTCTCACGATTCTGCAGCAAATTATTTTTTTAAATATATATATATATACCTATAACTCCAAATTCTATATTATTTACAAACAATCTATATAAAGAAAACAGTTGAACAGTGAAATATTTCCTTGACTGGATCTTTCCTTCGATACTTTATACACGTTTATATTTTTAAAATGCTAATATGTGATAAACTGGTTGAGGATTTGAGTGAAAAAGTTGATAACATTTCCAGTATAGCGCACACATTTATCACCAACGTTTGAATTAGGTCAAATTTCTCTAGAAGCAGAATGATGACAACAGGTTTGACGTCACAGTCATTAGCATAGTGATTTACGGCAACCTTAGGTTGACAACATGTTAGGTTTCACATGTGATCACATGTGAAATCTTTTCATATGTTAGGTTTCACATGTGATCACATGTGAAATCTTTTCACATGTTAGGTTTCACATGTGATCACATGTGAAATCGTTTCACATGTTAGGTTTCACATGTGATCACATGTGAAATCGTTTCACATGTGAGGGTTTCACATGTGATCACATGTGATTCACATGTGATCACATGTGATCACACGTGTGAAATCATGTGGAATTTTCGTAAGGGAAGGGCCTGAGGAGGCATGAGTGGCGGGATACTTTGCTTTGTTTATCAATGAATTTTTAAAAATAGACCAAAAATTAGCAAACCAACCATTTTTTCTCTTGTTTGGAGTATTATATCAACAATCTCTACTTCTTCTTTACCAGATATCCATGACAATATGTCCTAAAAAGAGAAAACAAAATGCGCTTTAGCAATTTTTAATACTTTCCCAACGCGATTGCGATGGAATTACCTTGGAATAATTATGCTGGTAGAATTACCTGCACAATTAATTATTATAATTACCTGCATTATTAATTATTATAATTTGGCGTTACTCTGGCTTTGAATGTAAGTTGAATTCAACTTAAAGATGTTATACAGTCTAATCTATTTCGTTTTGTGGATTTATATATAAGTTTTTCATTAATAAAAATAAACGTAAAAATATAAAAATAAATGTAATAAAAATAAATACATACAGCACATGATAGTGCTTCCAAGTGTAGAAGCTGTAATTTTTGTTGAATTTCACTTTGTCGATTCTTAAACCAGCCTTCAAAGTTCGGTGTTTTGAAAAAGTTCCTAAAATTAGGCGAAAGATTATATAATTTAGAAAAACATATCTAAGAAAACAACAACCATGTAAATCCGATAAAACCAGGAAAACCTGGCTGAACATGACCAGAAATAATGACTCTCATTTGTGGGCTAATTAACATACATGTAGTAGCCTTTACATACGAGTTACTTGACAGTGAACTACTTCAGGTGGTGAATTATATTGAATAACGTCATGCTCGAGTGGGTTGTTAGCAACTTGCTGCAATTGGACGATCGTCAAGCTCAAAAGCTCAGAAAATGTTTCTGAGCACCAATACACGGATAAATTCTGCAGCCTTCATCGCCGATTAAATGCTCTATACATCTCTAGATGAGATTCAGTTGGTTACAATGGTGTATTGGTATTACTATTGTATTTTTATCAGTATCACTGTATCAGAGTATTACATTTAAATCACCGGCCACACTGTATGATTCATTATGCTACCATATGGCATTACTAGAGTACTGAGTACTATACCAAAACCATTATCAGTAAATGTATCACTCTAACAACCTTCAAAAACTCATTACTCAATTACTACAATTCCTTTCCAAAAAACAATTACAATGTACATTACGCTCGCTCGTGGAAAATAATTTATCTTAAATGTAAACAGGCTGGAACATGACTTAACAAAACGCTTTCATGTTGTATCCAGTTTGTATCTGTATTTGTATACTGTAATTATCTGTAACTATATATATAAGGTGTGTATTTTTTAGTTTACATGCATATGATATTTAGGTACCACGGCAACTCGCCAAAACTGTTGTGGACACCCTGCAATCATGTTGTATACGTTATTGTGTAAATGTTTGTTCTATAATCTAGACGTGGCAAAGCTAATTATAAAAATTAAAAAAACATATGTATAGTGGAAGTAATATATCAGACACGAGACGTGTGTTGAAAAACGAGGCCGCAGGCCGAGATTTTTAACACACTTCGAGGTGTTTGGAAACCATATAATAAACGATAGTAAATCTTTATTATCTTTAAACCAGATAATAAACGCCTTTCGAGTGTATGATATAGTATCTCAAACAAATCAATATTTTAAGTGAAAATCGAGGTGAAAGTTGTCGACATTTTATGCTAATTAAGATCACATATCCAAACAACTTCTCAGTTATGATTTTCCTATGTGTTTTCGTCATGCATTATTAATGAGTTTGAGATATATTTTATATACATTTTCTCATTCAAAACGGAAACAAAACGAAACGCAACAGAACTGAGCAAACATATCTGGAATCTAAAAGATAACAATTTGAACTATGCTATCAAATGTAACATTTTATACCGTGCTCTCCACTATTCTAATATCACGAAACGATGTAATTTATGTATATATAGAAGAGAAGTTTTATATTTTATGCAAACCGGGGAGCGCAACTTTGAACAAACGGAACGAACTAGTTAGTAAGTGTAGACATAAAGCGAAATTTCTGTTAAGGAACGTCTTTACGAGTTAAACACGCAAAGTTTCTAATTACAGGCGTGAAATCATAATGTTATAAGATAGGCCCAACTCCATAGTAACCGAAGATGTAATATGATGCTTGTTGTCACATTTAGTTTACCACTAATGCAGGTTCGCCTGTACGAAACAGAACTGTATGCAATAAACTAATGTCAAAAGTGTAACCGTGTCCAGTTATTCTATATATATATATATATATATATATATATATATATATATATATATATATATATATATATATATATATATATATATATATATATATATATATATATATATATATATATATATATATATATATATATATATATATATATATATATATATATATATATATATATATATATATATATATATATATATATATATATATATGTTGCTCTCATTGTCCTGACGTGAAGAGAGGCACAATGAAAATACGTACTAAGTACTTTCACTCAAGTATTTTCTACACATTGAAGTTCTCTTATTTCTGTTTTTATTTTATATCTACTTTCTTACTTATTCATATTATCGCGTGATGACAGACGACACTATTGGACAATCATCTCTAAAAACCAAATGAAGCAAACAGGAGGACAAGATCTTTTTTAGTTATATGATAACAATTGATTGAAATCTCGCCAAACCTGTATAGTCCCGTCCAGCTCCCTTTTAATCCTACGGTGAGTTGAGGTCCAGAATGTTCCACCGTTCGCAGAAACTCTTCAGCGTCAAACGACTTTAGTTTGGGAGGAAGCTGTGTGATGCAAGAAAACATTAAAAAATTAAATTTATAAACAATAATGACCAACAAGGTCATGTTGTTGAAGTTTGACAAAAGAATAATAACTTTGATTGTATGTGGAACCAGCATTACCGACATCTTTGCATTCTAAATATCAAGGATTTAATTGTAAGAATTAAGAGTAACTATAATGATGATTAAGACCAATAATTAACAATTATTCACCGAAGTAGATGCGAATAGTGGTGGATATTTATTTACCGAGACGCGAAGCGATGAGATAAATATCCATCACTATACTCACCGACACTGACGACAATAACTGTTTCAGCACATACCAAAACAAGTTAATGAAAATTAGGGTGAATCTATATAGAACAGAGCTCATAGGACAGCGGGATTGCATTTGCTGGAAATCGGCCATAATGATCTTATAAAATATTAATTAATGCGACCTAATTTATCAATTCCGTTTTTTATCTTTTATATAATAGTTTTTAATAACTAAGTGAGTTTTTTTATTTTATCTTTTATTTATTTTATTTTTATTTTAAGTGAGATATTTTTATTTTATCCTTTTTGTAACACGACCCTGTGAAAACCAGCATTTTCTTTTTGAATACTGCGCTTTATTGCTGACAAGGCCACTGTGTATAAGTACGAGTAAATAAATAAATAAATTCAGAATAGTGATGTCAAATGGCTATTCACTTGGTTGGTCTACGGTGTCTGTGTCTCCATTATTCGAATCACTGGTGATGTAAAATAGCTGTTGAAAAGATTTGCGATATCCATTCATTAGTCCTTTGTCATCAGATTTTCCTGTTTACAGTATCTACATTTGATAGTTGAGCTAAAATTTATTGGTCTTTTGCCTTACTTTGCTCCAGTTTGAAATGCTTCTAACTTTGAAAACTGTTAAACAAATCCAAATATGGAACGTCACCCTTGAGAGAATTTGTCTTTTACTAGCACGTCGGTTCAACATCAACACCACCAGTAACTTCCAGAATACCGCAATGATCCATTTTCGGCCCATTACTTTTCTTATTATACACTAAGCACTTATCTAGTTCTGTGGTAAACTTTAACACAGCTTGATGCGTTCGCCGATGACACAACGATCTTTGAAGAAATTAATTTCGAAGCCGACACAACATCCTTATTATTATGGAGACTTTCATTGCATGGAGACGAAAGTCTCCATCTTAAACCATCAATATCACCACGAAATACAAAAATTAGAGCATCCATACCAACTAAATGATACCATCTTGGAAAATATGGCCTGTGAACGTGACATGGGTGTATGGACGACGAATGACCAGGTCCAAGCAAGTCTTACAACAAAGCAACACAGCAACAAAATGCTGGGGTAACGAGATCTACTGATAAGAAGATCTCCGAACACTCTACCTGTACCTTGCTCTAGTTCGCTTGCACCTGGGATATGCTTCACAAGTGTGGTCTCCGCAGTCAGTAGAATTGATCACTTAGAATGGAAGGTGTTCAGAGACGAGCTTCCAAACACATTCTGGATCTCCCTTTCCTTTGCGATATCAACTACAAGGAACGACTCCTCGACGCTCAACTGCTTCCTCTAAGTTATAGTGGCACAAACATCTGGACATGTTATTCTTATACAAAGCTAGATGAGAACATTCTACCAACTCCTCAACATCATAGAAAAACAAATATCAAATAGAGAAAGGTAATACACCAACTTACCAAAAATCACAAGAACCTGGAATATACTATCTAAATCTATTACAACCAAAAACATAAAAAGTTTAGGAAATTACTACTTATCTCCTAGCATTGCAAAACACTTATAAAGTAGACTGCTACCATTGTGTTGTTACTAACTATGTGTACTAACCATAATGCGTATCCTAACATCCCTCGTGTACTTTTAGATTGTTAGTAATGTGAGAATCGTTTGCATTTGTTTTGGGGCCGCAGTAATTTAAAACTTTAATTAAACATTATTAATAAAATATATCTAAATATTTAATACAAATTTCGTGCATTGTTAATGTTCTTTGATAAAATATTAAAATTCATTGATAATATATTCAGTTTATAATGTTTTTATTAGTCTGTGCTTGGAATGCGGCTCTCAGCACTAGCCAGGTCAATGGGCTCCCCTAACATGGATGAGACATCTGGTCGGCGTAGCGAGAAACGGGCACAGAATAGGGTGCGGCTATATGGAGGAGATGAATTGTTAAGCTCACTGTTTCATGGGATTATACAAGTCCCCCAAGGCGAACTGGTAGAGCCATAAAAGCTCGTTCTTCCTGACTGAATGTATTCTGACATAAGGCCGGGCAAGAACCGTTGTTGAATTGCATCTTGAAGTGGCTGTTGGAGATCTCCTATATCATCTGTGACTCTAGCAAGAAACTGCCATTTTCTTGCAAGACCATGGGTGAAGGCTGCATAAGCTGCGTGTGGTTGAGTTACGGCGATCATGGATAAGCTTTGATAAGGCATACATTGCTATGGCGAGCATAGGCGTAGAGTTTTGTTTTTGTCTGTGGGGGCCGGGCGCCGAAGGCGCCAGAAACCTCTAGGGGGGTCCGGGGAATTTAGAAATCTAGAGTCCCGGAAATGCCATTTCCTGCATTCTGGTGGGTGAATTTAGAGAATTCTGAAGCTTATAAAACGTCATAAATTGCCACGCCACACACTCGACTGCCTTCGCTTTACACTCGGCACTTCTTCGATCGTACTTTGAAACTATAGCCCAGTCTACTAACTGTTTAAGTTCTAAAACGTATGCATGATAGAGATTTCTCGCTGATTTGTGCATGATTGCGCTAGAAAATAAAACGAGGCTATATAAAGGCTATATCAACCAGCAAGCCTATCATTCATGAATAATGAGTCAATTGCTGCAAAATCTCTGGGGGGGGGGGGGCTAAGCCCCACAAAAAAATTCTCGGGGGGCCGAAGCCCCCCCATACTCTACGCCTATGATGGCGAGAGGGGTTACCTTGCATTGTACCTTCTTGAGAAAATATGGTTTGCCCGCCTATATAGAGTGGTATATTCTCGCGATAGGTGTTAATGAGGACAGTGGCAAGAGGAGGGCAAATGTGTTGGATGTTTCTGAGAGCGTTTTCCCTATTAAGAGAATTGAAGACATTTGAAGCATCAACGAGTATTACAGCTTTTGAATCTGGAGATTCAAAGATCTGGTTAGCGGCTTCACATCCAGCGTCTTGTCCAGCGCATAATTGGATATCACAATTGGATATTATGCTGTTTGAATATTTTGTTTGAGAATTGATAGGATTGCTCGACCAATGATGCGTCGGACCGTTTCACCAATTCTGATTGGCCTTACACCTGGGAACTTATTCAAAGCGATCAAACGACAACTAAGACGGTACGTAAGTAAGACGGTACGTCCTTTTGGATCTAATGTACATGGGAAGAACAGATACAGGTACGCCTGGCGAAGGCTGCTATTCGTACCAAATGAAGAACAAAGACGTTTCCAAGCTGCAGCATCAAGTCCCGATGGACCTGTTCTCAAAGCTGTTTGTCGTATCATCTGACCGTCTATCTTCTCGAATAAGATAAAATGTGGTTGCTCGTAATTAGGTGTTTCAGGGTCGGTGATAGCTGATAACAGTGGTGGCTGTTTAGTGGGATGTTCGCTCAGTAAGGACTCGCGTATACATTATGATTTAACGAGAGAACACCTTCCGCATCGCCTTCTGCGTGTAATTAATGTTGCGTGTAATTAATGTTAACGCAGCTCTGATATTTGACCTTCGGATGCTTTGTTACTGCGAACCGCTTGGGTATAATCATTCGACGCTCTAAATGAATGCTGTGGCCTCTTGCTTTAGATTTCTTACGAGGTTTTTGCAATAGTAATGCAAGCATGACCAGGGCCGCCGAGGGGGGGGGGGGGGGGGGGGCGGGGGAAGTTGCCCAGGGCCCTCAATTTGAGAATTTTGAAGTTTTGGACATGATGAAGATTAAAGACAGTATCGCAATCGATTAAACATGTTCTTCTGTGATTCAATTATTTATCGCCAAGGTGCCTCTTTTGTATTTTTATTTATATTTTCTTAAAAATAATGGGATATACTACCAAAAAAAACGTGATTTAAGGTCTTTAGATTTTGCTCAAAAATGCCCTCAATGTGCAGGAAATGCCATTTCAGAGACACTAAATTCAAAAACTTTCGTCCGGGTGCAGATATTTTGCCCCGGGTCCCAAAGAACCTCTCGGCGGCCCTGGGCATGACCATCGCGGCTTTCAAAGCAATACATTCTAAAGCGGAGCTATTTGCATATGTATGGTAAACAAGCGAGACAACTCACGTAAGATAGATTTTCCAGCCTTTACTGAAGGAGTTTTAAAAATATTTCTCCTCCAATGTGTTATCTCCGCGTAACAACAATCTATCGAATGAGCAAACGATACACCATCAGGAAAGGAAATTTGGAGTCTGTATAATTGAGTATATTGTGGTAGATTTCTCGTATTACTGCGTTAATGTCTCTGTTAATCAATGCATTTGCTGTCGATAAACTCTCATCATTTATTATATATCGCCCATGACAGAACCATTGTTATCATTATCAACGGACTCTTGTGTATTTGTTAAGGAAGAACCAGTGTTGCTGTTAACATAACTTCCAAACCTTCCTGGGAAACAGCTTGTACAATCACGACCCCTTTGATGACATATGCATGCACTACAACGACCATTTTGAGTACATCGAATGCACGAGACTATGGTTGTCAGATTAATCGAATATTTCCTTATTCGAGCAGCTCTTGTATACAGGAGGCTTTACAACAAGCAAATCAACAACTATTCATGCAACTAGCACAGCGCCATGTTAGCTGAAATATCATGAGTAATTGGCATTAGCTGTTTCGATCACCCAGCCTGTTGTCCTAATG
The DNA here is from genome assembly GCA_035772405.1 of Chrysogorgia sp. JL179-B06. Taxonomy (NCBI): domain Eukaryota; kingdom Metazoa; phylum Cnidaria; class Anthozoa; order Scleralcyonacea; family Chrysogorgiidae; genus Chrysogorgia; species Chrysogorgia sp. JL179-B06. The sequence continues at coordinate 4,250,027 of JAYKKM010000048.1, forward strand.
ACTGTAAATCATGATTGTAATATGTATACCATGGAAAAGCTAATAAATAAAATACAATGAATTCTGAGTGTGCAACGACAGTTTTTCATTTTAAAAGATGAATAATTAGCGGTTTCCAGTTCGGTCAGTGCATGCAGTTTAATGGTTTTTGTTAGTTGTATTTTCTGTCTTTTTTATAAATATTTCCTTCGTTTTTTTGTGGTACTCGATAGCTCACCAGGCTTTTACGCTTTTTGCTTTTACGGCCATTTGTAATTCTTGGGTGTTTTTTGTAATGAGAATGGTTTTCTAATGCTAGTATATGTTATCGAATCCTATGTAAAATACGATAAAATTTTGTGTAGAACTAACTATAAATCTATCCATGCAAACAGAGCCATGCAACATGGTATAAAGAACGAGGACAAAGCAAAATATTACTACTCTACAGTAACTGGCAATACTGTTTTCCCATGTTTAGTAGGAAATATGTTCAGACTAAGTTTAAGAAATAAAACGTCAACAAAAGTAATGATCGTAGTACTTATTGTGCTTTGTGATACGCCACATAAGTGTGCCAATGTTCTTTCAGCCATGCCACGCCTCAATCGGACAACTGTTATAAACATTACCTCCTGTACACCTACATGTAGAGCTCTTTGTCGTCCAGCTGATGATTTATTTTGGTTGTCAATGTTGCTATTGAAGTTACTGAAAGCCAAATGGGGTTCGGACGAGGTATAGGATTGTTTGGTATAGCTCTTCCTGAATGTCATCACCATCTGGAGCCTTCCGATTTCTTCTTATCATTCTGGCAAGTGTTTAATTTTTTGGGAGATTGCCGGCAGCTGTTAGTCGGAAATTTTGGGTGCAATATTCTGAATGATATTGGTTGTATTTGTGATAGTGGCCGCACGGCAGCTAAGCGAGATGGATGGGGAAGATGCGTATACTCTGTGGGTTGATGTCACACAGTGTCCACAAGTGTTGTCAGTCTGCCGGAGCACTCTTTCCGTTGTTCGCATCTCCAGTAAGACGTATCACCTTTCTTTTTGTCAAGGACGTAAACGAAACCTTCAAAAGCTATTTTCTGATTACCCAAGAGTTTCAAATGAACTCCATGATTCTCCAAATGCGATTCGTTTATGTGATTGACTTTATATATCATTGTTTATTTAAATTTTGAGAATCGAATTAGTTCTATTTCTGTAAACGATTCATTACCTCAACCAATTGGTAATGGCCCACATGGAAATTGCGTTCATGTTCTTTTCGTTTCTATGAAATGAGTCATCGCCTGAACAAATACCTAATATATTTTATAAAAATGTTTGATGAGTGATAATTATTCCCAAGTGATTAGTCATTAGGCTATCGCTATAGATATTGTCATTAAAATATAGTTTTTCGTAGGCAGTCTGTGGCAATATCAACCATTGTTGATATTCAATCAACCACAATATCAACAAACTCACGCTCATCTGTGAATTTCACTAACGTTCGGCAAATAGTCTGTTTGGTAAAGAGTCTTTCGGCAAAATGTGGGTGCTAAGTATTCCCAAGTGATTAGTCTATTGTTATAGATATTTTAAGAAGGAATAATTATATCGATCTACAATTCTCGCTACTGGAGTTGCTGAGCATGGACAATAGACGCGAGTTGCAACGCTATTCACAATGATTAGAGAAGAAGCTGTCGAAGTCTACAACACGTTCACTTGGGACGAAGAAGGCGATAGCCTAAAGATTGCCAAGGTTTTGGAAAAGTTTGAAGCATTTTGTAATCCGAGAAAAAACGCCATATACGAACGGTATGTGTTTTTTTCGAGAAATCAAGAGAACGGTGAGTTTATTTATCATTATGTCACAGTGTTAAAGACTTTGTCAGACACCTGAAAGAGTCGTTGACCGAGACCTGTTTGGCACCCAAGACAGCAGTGTTAGAGAGAGACTGTTAAGATATCAACAATTAACCCAAACCCTAACTAACTCAAACACAGTTGAAACAGATTCACTGTTGCCAATGAATCTGTATATAATATCAAGTCAATGAGTGGTAAATCCTGGAAAAGAATCAGAAACTACCGAACAAAGTTCCAACCATAAAATGTAAGTTATGTGGCCGACTGACATCCAAGAGACAAGAACCAGTAATGGCCCTCATGGAAATTGCATTCATCTTCTTTTCGTTTCTATGAAATGAGTCATCGCCTGAACAAACACCTAATATATTTTATAAAAATGTCTGATGATTGCTAATTATTCCCAAGTGACTAGTCATTAGTCTATTGTCATAAAAATTGTCATTAAAATATAGTTTTGTGTAGGCAATCTGTGGAAATATCAACCATTGTTGATATTCAACCAACCACAATATCAACCAACTCACGCTCATCTGTGAATTTCACTAACGTTCGGCAAATAGTCCGTTCCATGTGGGTACTAATTATTCCAAAGTGATTAGTCTATTGTTATAGATATTTTAAGAAGGAATAATTATATCGACCTACAATTCTCGACGAAGACTCATAACTTATGAATGACGTGCAAAACATGTAAAACGACTAGCTTTATAGATTTCATAATTTAGTTTTTATCATTTTTTATAAAAGTTAACAATTTTACAGCTTTTACCTTCCAAGGTGATATACTTCTCTGTAGTGGCATAAGACTTGCGGCATAACGCTCCTAAAATAAAATAAATTTTCATTTCATAAAAAAGCAGCTTCGATCTTTCGCGAAATGGTGCGTAAAGACAGGAAAGTGCAGAACGTACACTCGTATAATGAAATAACTATGTAAATGATGTTTTCGGGTCTGCCAAAGAAGGACGACCTATTTTTGGGTGAAATTTCGACGCGAAAAGGCGAACCCATGGTGATTGATCTTCACATCAATGGCATGGAAATGCAGTTTAAAATGACGAAGGGCAAGGCTGTTCTAGATACTGTATATGATTAATGGATAATGGAACTTTACAACGGCACATGAAGATCATCCATGGAGAAGGTCAATCTAGACAATCTGCCTTTATTTATTATGGATCTATGGTGGGATGGTGATGAACATATCATCTATGGAGTGGCCTACTGAATTAAAATGCTCAGCGACTGGGTAGTCACGGTCTGACTGAGCTAAGATGTTCTCGAAAACGATCTTCTAATTTGCGTTTAGTTTTACCAATATAAAAAACTAAATTAGCAGTGGTAAAATGAACTTTAATCGGAAAAGAGTATGATGTTTTGCGTAATTTACTTAATGGTCCTGTGACATATATTGACATGTCTTACAACGAGATCTATTGCAACGAAAAGTACCAGGATCATCGCAAGTTTTGGTATGGTTAGATCGAATAGATCTTAAAGAGTAATGAGTAAGGAGTGATTTCTGACCATTTTACGAATTGTTTCTTCCGAATACTTTTCTATACGTTTGAGATCTTGAAAATTTCTTCGCACGGTTTCTTCCTAATATAAGCCATAGATCTTATTCCAAAATGGCTGCCAATTTAATATTCTTTTTATATGCATATAAATTCCCCCTTATAGCCTCGTTATTGTGCACAAAATTCAAAAGAAAATGTCTTCTGAAACGAGGTTATCAGGGCTAATTTAAATGCACATATAAAAGAATATTAAATTAGCAGCCATTTTGGAATAAAGTCTATAACACGGCTAAAATGGTTAGGGTTCATCTCTTTGTAGAAGCCGCGAAAACACAGGTTCAGTCGAACGCTTAGGGAATCGTACAACTCCCGATTAGAGTGAAGGAGTCCGAATTGAATCGGAATGGTTCGGATGGAATAACTAATGGACTTAGGATTATGAAGGTGGTAAAGGCGGGTTAGGGAGTGTGCAGCTGTTCTGGAATTTTGGATTAATTAATAAATTAAAACGTTAACAAGTTGGTTTTCAGCGAATCATCTGCACGTGAATACTACCAAGACGCAAGCCATGATCCACTGGGAAAATCGAAGTATATTTATGACTTTAGAATAAACTATGAGCCTATTAAAGTGTATAAAACTTAAAGAAATGGTCAATTTCTGACTAACTCATACCTCAAAATATTATTTGCCTCTGATAACTTGATTTTGACATGGGTTGAAAATTTACAGTCTTGCTACATAGTTATACCGAGTATTTTCAATTCCAGGCATTGTGAAATATTGAACACTCTGGGATAAATTTCATCATGTACTGTCTTACGTAATATCAACTCTTTGTACTTAGTACCCTCACAAGAGAGGGTACACGATAGGCCAACTCCTTATAAGGAAGTAAAAAGTCGTTATGGTTGAATTGGATAATATTTGGGCAGAAACACTAGGCGGCCATTGGCGATTTGTGATCTGACGAACTATATAAAGAGGTTATACACGTTTGCGTAATATAATAGATACGTGTGTTTTGTATTTAGATTCGCTAATTCCAAATCTGTTTTCAGAATTGAAAACGGTTAAATATTGATCGAGATAACATTCAAAATAATATACGACGAAGCGGGAGCTTGATTGCCGACTAATTTCTAAGTACATAAACCGTTTTTACGAAGGGTATGCATGTTCTCGTAATATAATAGACACGTATGTTATGTATTTAGTCTCGGTAATTCCAAATCTGATTTCAGGATTGAAATCGAGTAAATATTGGCCGAGATAACGTTCAAAATCTACGTGCGATTTGTGGCAGACGAAGTGCGGCAGCCGGTTATTTAATCAGCGAACGATTTTAAATTCATTTTTATTTTGCTTTCTGTCTATAGCGTGTTTTTTCCAGGGTTGCGATGCCGAATCTGGCGAGTTCAATTGTACAAAATCGTTGTTATCAACCGACATTTGAACGATGTGTTTCTATTTTGTTTTTGGTCACGTGACCTCAAGCAATGTGCGAGAAGAGACTTTGCTTTGCGAAGAGTGAGAGTCAATATCAGATTAAATAAATCATTTACAAAACTGTGAGTAACTTTGGTGTCACTGGGAAAGACGAGGATACAGGAAATATTCCCCACACAATTCCCACAACGGAACTCCTTTTTGTGAGTTTTCTTTTAATTTTTTTCTTTCATTTTTTTGTCTGGATTTTTAACGGTTAGGGTTTGGTTAAGGTTAGGATTTGGGTTATGATTAGGGTTTATTTTAGAATTATTGTTACGATTACTGATTGCCGGTCATACGCGGTCTATGGGCTCTGGGGACCATGGATGGGGAAAAGAAAGTCTAGGAGGAGAGAAGGCGGGCGAGGGGTTGTTGCTGTTCACGTGTTTCTAGTTATGTTATAGGACATACAATTACCATCTGACCATTCTCTAAAGTGTCTAACATAATCAGAGGCGACGTTAAACTTGCGTTTCCAAACTATAACAATGATGGCAGAATCTTGCATACTTGATTAGAGCAGAATCTACACCTGACTTAGTAGAAAGATCGTTAAAAAATATCGTAAAGATATTGACACTCCCTTGCACAGTACCTTTATTTACATCAATCCAATCGTCAGTCATACCATTAGATACCTGCACTCTTTGTTTTCTGTTACTGAGAAAACTCAAGTACCAGTTTATTATGTATGAATTCAGGGGAAGTATATATTTAGAAGCCAAAATATTGTGCTTGACAGAATAAGGCCTTGCTGAAACCCACTGCAAAGAAACTAACAAAAAGACAACCTTTGTAATCCATGTCACTCAGGATTTTATGCTATAAAAGAGGCTTATTTACATTTTCTTGGTATACAACGTCATCAGTATCTCATTGAGAGTATAAATACATAAAGCCGTGTACTTAGATCGATCATCCCTGACGAAGAAACTAGGAAAGAGTGTCGAAACATTGGGTCGTAACTTTTTAAGTCACAATCAACACCCTTTTAAGCCAGAGTAGCACCAGACTATGTCTAATAGCATAACATTTAATTTAATAACAATTAAATATCTAGTTACAATTTTTTACTTACCAAAGGGATCATAAAACTTTGAGTCAATTCCGTCATATGTCTTCTTAACATCGCGTGCTGAAAAACAGGTTTTGAATAGTTACAATCTAGTGGTTAAACTAAACAGTGGTTAAACTAAATCTTCTGGTGTGTAGTCTAGTGAAGTGCAACCTGACAAAACGTTTGCCGGCTTAATAGCAAAAACAAGTATGGATTTGTATAGAAACTGGTACACAAACCTGAACCTCTGGTGGTCGCTTTCTTTGTTCGGCCTTGAGGATAAAAATTGAAAATAAAGGTCAACTTTCCTTTCAAAATACACCCGAATATTTTGAAATTATACAAGACTTTCTTATTATAGTGCCATAAAATTAAAGAATCAATAGAAACCTTTCCCATTATTGTTCTTTCGCAAGTAGATTCCAAATAACAAAGGATTGCATTTAACACATTTCTTAATCAGTTGCCGTTATGAAGAAATAATAAATTGAAATATTAAGTTAAAAATAACAAAGCCTGTGAGAAACTATACTTCCCAACATGTTGCCTGCGAGTTTCACTATTGTTTTTTATTTCGAAAAGCATTGTCAGAAACATGTATTCGCAAAATAATCGAAAACTATTGCAAGTAAAAAGCAATCAAAACTTCATATCGCCACCTTGTTACATATGGTACTAAATTTACAACAAAAATTGATGTAATACAATCATGATTTGATCAAGGTTCATGCATGGTGATATTATATTGCATATAACTTTCTTTCTTCAGGACACACTATAGTTATTGCTGAGCTTTCGACCTGTTAACTGCTTGTATTCTTATTCTAAACGCGCCATAGTTTATTATAGCATTTGATTAGATACGTTATTAGTTATATAATTTTAGCGTTGTTGCGTATTTCAAGAAATAGCTTTCATTTGATTCTCACTACCCCATATGCCATAAGAAGTCCGTTCCTAGAATCTTGTTTTTGAGAGCTGAAGACATACCATTTAGTTCCGATTCAAGGGAAAGTGAGCGAAAACATGTGAGCGAATAACTATATCCTAATTTGTTTTCTAAAAAAATTGTTTAAAACCTGCAGTTACAGCACCACGTACAAACTTTGATAACGAACGTTCGGTTTTGGGTTTTGCGGTTGTTCCGTATATTTAAGGGCTTACGGAACCAATTTAAAAAGTAGTTTCAACGTAAAAGTTGCTCAAAAACCTTTCTGGACTTTGGATTATATTTTTGCAAATCCTCAGGATCGTATTGCGAAGGAACAGGGGAAAGACGCTATTTATTCCATTCCGTGCAATGACTGTGGTCAGGAGTACATCTGTCAGACTAAACGTCAGTTTCGTACGCGTTTGAAAGAACACCAAAAGGTTATTAATTTTTCTTTTCAAAAAAGGAAAAGTCTGCTTTGTCGGAGCACGCGTGCGTATAACCAACCATGAGATTGCGTGGGAAAATTTCAAAATTATTACCACTAATCCGCGGTAGTCAGAGACGTTGTCTGGAGGCTTGGCATATCAATAGCGCCCACGCCTCATCGCGATAACGGTGGTCTATTACCAGAAGCTTATTTGCATCTTGTTAATAGATAACGTCATCATCGGTTCTGAGGGTATAAATAGGGATTAGAATCCCTATTTATACCCTCAGAATCGATTATTACAACGATCATCCCTGATGAAGACACTAGATTGGAGTGTCGAAACGTTGGATCATGGACAGTAATTTTTAAAAGTTACTTTCAAAAATCAAAAAGTCAGGGTAGCGTCAAACTATGTTTCATTTATTTGGAAATTATTTATCGTCTCAGTCTGCATTATAATCACGCTAAAACAGGTAATGCATACTTTAATAATTCTAAAATTTTAACACACATCCAACAATTGTTTATTATCTTTTAACATCAAATATAGGGATTTAAGTCTTATCTCTCTCTTCTCGCACTTTTAGAAGAAGTTCTCAAAATATTCCCAAATGCCTCAACAACAGTTAATAATAATAATAATAATAATAATAAAAACTTTATTTCACGAGGGTGACACATAACAGATGAACTGATAAACCAGTGACCCTCATGAAGGCAGCGATGGCACAAAAATGCAAAGACGAGAGGCATGCTCTGCAGGTGAGAAAAAACAATTAAGAACATTAACCAATTATATGATAATTTAAATAATATACGTGATATTTAATATTTTAATTACTATAATAGTTTTGTATAGTGTTGAGAGATAGTTGTAATAATTTACAGATACAACCATGTAAACCATATCTGCAAATCACTATACAACTAAAATATTATCGATAGGCTATATATACTGGCCAGTTATTTTTTGCATATATCTGTTAGTAAATTAATTAAGTTATAATATTTCTGCATATTTTATTTCTATTTATTTATTTATTTTATTTAAAATAGATAGGTAATTTGAATGTTTCACATGTGAATGTTTCACATGTGAATGTTTCCACATGTGAATGTTTCACATTCAAATGTTTCACAGTTCCACATGTGAATGTTTCACATGTGAATGTTTCACATTCAAATGTTTTCACATTCAAATGTTTCACAGTTCCACATGTGAATGTTTCACATTCAAATGTTTCACATTCAAATGTTTCACAGTTTCACATGTGACTGTTTCACATTCAAATGTTTCACATTCAAATGTTTCACATTTATTTATTTTATTTAAAATAGATAGGTAATTTGAATGTTTCACATGTGCATGTTTTACATGTGAATGTTTCCACGTGTGAATGTTTCCACATGTGAATGTTTCACATTCAAATGTTTCACAGTTCCACATGTGAATGTTTCACATGTGAATGTTTCACATGTGAATGTTCCACATGTGAATGTTTCACATGTGAATGTTTCACATGTGAATGTTTCACATGTGAATGTTTCACATTCAAATGTTTCACATTCAAATGTTTCACAGTTCCACATGTGAATGTTTCACATTCAAATGTTTCACATTCAAATGTTTCACATTCAAATGTTTCACATTCAAATGTTTCACATTCAAATGTTTCACAGTTTCACATGTGACTGTTTCACATTCAAATGTTTCACATTCAAATGTTTCACATTTATTTATTTTATTTAAAATAGATAGGTAATTTGAATGTTTCACATGTGAATGTTTCACATGTGAATGTTTTACATGTGAATGTTTCCACGTGTGAATGTTTCCACATGTGAATGTTTCACATTCAAATGTTTCACAGTTCCACATGTGAATGTTTCACATTCAAATGTTTCACAGTTTCACATGTGACTGTTTCACATTCAAATGTTTCACATTCAAATGTTTCACATTCAAATGTTTCACATTCAAATGTTTCACATTCAAATGTTTCACATTTATTTATTTTATTTAAAATATATGTGAATGTTTCACATGTGAATGTTTCACATGTGAATGTTTCACATTCAAATGTTTCACATTCAAATATTTCACATGTGACTGTTTCACATGTGAATGTTTCACATGTGAATGTTTCGCCTGTGATTGTTTCACATGTGAATGTTTCACCGTCAATGTTTCACCTGTGAATGTTTCACCTGTGATTGTTTCACATGTGAATGTTTCACCTGTGAATGTTTCACCGTCAATGTTTCACCTGTGAATGTTTCACATTCAAATGTTTCACATTCAAAAGTTTCACATTCAAATGTTTCACATGTGAATGTTTCACAGGCTAGGGATGGAGAAAATTTTGACAGGGGGTTAGGGTTAGGATATGTTGTGTTGGGGTTGGGTTCTAACATTAGATTAACCATTATCCTTAATTTAGAGCGATTTGTAAATTAAGGATAATAGTTAATTTAAGGAAGAGACCGGGTTGTTCATCCTATACCCACCCAATCTCAGGTGACGAGATGACATATAAACCGTCATTTTATAGCGCCTCATTAGTTATGTATACATAATTTCTCCGACTCCTTCCGAAATTTCTTTCCGATAACTACGTCATTATCAAAAGGACCTTTGGTGTCTCTTGCTAGTATAAGAAACGCGCACACTCATTGTTTCATCAGCACCAACTCATTGTGGGACAAGTAAGCAGCCCAAGAGCAGCGCATGCATCATGGATATTATATGGAAGGAATTACAAAGAAATGACGTTGACGTCGACACCTTATGCTTTCTTATTCACAAAATTGTCATGATAAATACGAAGAGATTTGTAACAAGCGAAGTATTCATGTAAAGATACTAAGCCTTTACAGCATTTAGGAATAGATGGAACCGACCCAATTTTGTCCGTATTATGGCTTATCTCGTTTTAGTGAATAGAGTAAGGGGTTCCCATGAGGTAGAAATACGTCGAGAAGCAGTGAGAAGAACTGTTCAATATCTAAAGCATATTGACTTGGAAAAATTAAGTTAAATTAAGTTAAGCTGCTTCAATTATCACTTTCGAAGCGTTGCTAGGCCAACTCTTTCTACGGTTTATATTTACATATTTCGCCTGAGAGCACATTAACTGCTCATTAGCTGCTCATTAACTGTTACATATCCGTTGTGGTGGAGATTTATCTGAACAATAAACTGGTCACACCGTCAAGCACTTCGTATCCCTACCGAGCATATATGGAAATGGTAGATATATTCTGCAAGGGTAGACCTCTCCCGGCGCCCTGAGAAACCAGTTGAATATGTATGGCGCTGGCTATAGAGTTACTGAAAGTGGAAGAGGATATGCATACTAATGAGGCGCTATAAAAAGAATACTTTTCAAGGCTAGGTTTAGGGGTGGTAATGGTGGTAGAGATTAGGTGACGTCATATACCGTTGAATACTGACGAGCCCAGCGTTAGGAGTAAAAAGTAGTGAAGTACAAAAAAGGATGATTGAAAGATGTAGTGTGTGACGTCACATAAGAGTCATATGACACAAACCCTGTGAGTGAGAGTCTAGAGCACCTAGACATGTATTGTGTTTCATGTTCCTAAATAAAGTTGTGTTACACAAACAAGCATTTCTACATGGTGGCAGCGCAGGGATAGAGTTCCCATTCCGAAACGAAACAAACCTGGTATCATGGCAGAGAGTTTTAACAAGTCGTCAGCGTTAAACCTCGCAGGCAATGTGGCCGAGAATTGGCGACGGTTTAAACAGCAATATCAAATATTCATCAAAGCATCAGGATTACACAAGAAGTCGAAAGAAGAACAATCCTGCATCCTACTCAACATAGCGGGATCAGATGCAGTTGAAGTATTCAACACATTTCAGTACACAGGAGACGAGAGTGATGATGATCCGAAAGTTTTACTCGAAAAATTCGAAGAGTATTGTTCTCCGCAGAAGAAAGTAACCTACGAGTGCCATATTTTCAACACAAGAAATCAAGAGACAACAGAAACGATCGATGCATATGTAACAGACCTTCGACTGAAAGCAAAAAACTGCGAATTTGGATCGCTCACTGACGACCTCATCAAAGATCGTATAGTCTGCGGAATTCGATCTGATCAAGTGCGACGATTATTGCTTCGCGAGCCAAAGCTTACTCTCCAGAAAGCCCTCGATGTTTGCCGATCTAGCGAAATATCCGAGACGCACCTAAAGGAACTTAAAAGTGAAACGAAGAATGTAGATGGACTCGATCCACTTCTATTTTGTAAACCAGAAAGTCACCCTGATCCTTGGCCTCAAAACATGCAAAGAGCTGAGAATGATTCAACGAATTAACGCATTACTGACCGAAGAAAATCTCTTCGAAGATTATAACGATGTGTTTGAAGGCCTTGGCAATCTTCCAGGCACATATATCGAATTGCAACCTGATTCTAAGCCTGTGGTGCACCCTCCACGTCGAGTACCTGCAGCATTAAGAGTTCGAGTCAAAACTGAACTTGAACGAATGGAGCGCTTAGGCGTAATACAACCTGTTAGTCAGCCCACAGACTGGGTATCTTCGATGGTAACTGTGGTGAAACCTAACAAAATCCGCATCTGTATAGATCCTAAAGATCTCAACCAGGCCATTAAACGTGAACAATATCCAATCCCTATACCATTGAAGAAGTGATATCTCGTTTACGAAATGCCAAAATATTCAGCAAATTTGATGCTAGTTCCGGTTTCTGGCAGATTCAACTTGACGACGAATCCAGCAACCTGACAACGTTTAACACACCGTTCGGACGTTTTAAATTCACAAGATTACCATTGGCATATCATCTGCCCCTGAGGTTTTCCAGAAAACCATTGGTCAACTCTTCAACGATATTGACGGAGTTGAAGTAATCATGGATGACATCTTAGTTTGGGGAAATGACGACCATCAACATGATGAAAGAGTAATCCAGATGCTCAACCGAACACGCGAAATTGGTCTCAAATTAAAGAAAGAAAAGTCTAAACTCCGCGTCCAATCCCTCAGTTACATTGGCCATCGTTTAACATCTGACGGAGTACAGCCAGACCCCGAGAAGATTCAAGCAATTACTGGGATGCCAACCCCACAAGCCCTTGGAGGCAATCTTCCAGAAGCCTTTACACAAAAGCCCCATGAGATTACAGAAGATGCTCATGACACTGATGAAATACGACCTGAAAGTCAATTATAAACGAAGACAGGAACTTTATTTAGCAGATGCTCTTAGCCGAGCCTACTTGGAGGAAGAACCAGAAAGTGAAACCGAAGAGTTTGAAGTATCCATAGTCCTCCCCATGTCAACTGATCGTCTAGCACACACTGTTATTTCGTGGTAGTTAAAATAACTACAACATTGTAGTAATTTTAACTATTTCGAGTGTAGTAACTTTATCTTAGTTATTTTAACCACAGTTTTGTAGTTAAAACAACTATTGCCGTAGTAATTTTAACTATAGTTTACGTAGTTAGTTCGTCTTAGTTATTTTAACTAGCTACAACTGTTTAATATACATATATTCAAATTGTAGTAATTTTAACTATAGTTTACGTAGTTACTTCGTCTTAGTTATTTTAACTACAACTGTTTAACTACATATATTTAGATTGTAGTAAGTTTGACTATAGCTTACGTAGTTAGTTCGTCTTAGTTATTTTAACTACAACTGTTTAACTACATATATTTAGATTGTAGTAATTTTAACTATAGTTTACGTAGTTAGTTCGTCTTAGTTATTTTAACTACAACTGTTTAACTACATATATTCAAATTGTAGTAATTTTAACTATAGTTTACGTAGTTACTTCGTCTTAGTTATTTTAACTACAACTGTTTAACTACATATATTTAGATTGTAGTAAGTTTGACTATAGCTTACGTAGTTAGTTCGTCTTAGTTATTGTGTATTTGCTCCAAGCTCCGAAATCTAATAGACACATTTTGAAATACTTAACAGAGAGATTTGGGAAAATTTGAAGGTCGGTATAAATGTTTTGAATTTTCAAAACATATATGTACTGTATAATATTTTGACAGTTGGAATTAAATCCATGCAGTGTAAAATCAGGCTTGGACTGGCCATTGTGCCATCTTGTGCTAGAACAATGGCCAGTCCTAGGCTGTTTAAAATATATACCATTTGTTCTTTATAATACTGCAGAATGGTAAGTGGTAGTACAAATTTTGGAATTGCATGTACAGTATGTTTATTATTTGATTAAAATTATAAATACTATATGCTTGATAATTAGCCTATATATACAGTAGTTTATGGTGAAAAAACATGCATACTATTGCTGTGTTTATATGACCTGGGCCTGGCCTACAATTTTGTAGCAATAAACAAGCATTACTATGAATACTTGTCAGTGTTAATACTTAATATATACACTGCTGTAGTGAATAAGGGAGAGCTCGGGGGGAAACAGACGATACAGTACATGGATGATTGTCAAGCAAGATCATATCCTCAGAAAAATTATTCTGTGTCCAGGACGGGGATAACTTTCTGATTTCCAGTGAGATGCTCTGACCATTGAGCTACCAAGACTCAGATGGTGAGTGAACGTTACATTGATTCTATTGATATAACAGCAGTGTATATATTAACACACCCAATCATTAGTCATTACTGAAATATATAGTAACTGCTGTGAATAGGCAGTACATATATCATTAGAACCAGTGCATCATTGTAATTAACCTCTCTCCATCTGAATCTCGATGGCTCAATGGTTACAGGCCGTCACTGGCAATAAGGTTATAATTTTTTCAACCAGGAATATTATGTTTCTGACGATATGATCTTGACGTCCATGTTTTGTATACTGGCATGTATTCCATATATAATCTGTGTTTACAGTACTCCATCCATTATGGAACATGTTAGACCTACAAATATACTTAGCTGGCCTAGTGGGTCACAACTTATTCTGTCAATGTAAAATACAGCTTATTATTATTATGTTCACATTGGGTATGTTGACACTGTCACTACTATGTGTGTTAGCTAGATCATTGTCGACAAGCAGACTAGGCATGGCATTCTGAATATAGGTTTTAATATATATGTGCACGGTGATATAATTTAGATACTATAGTACACAATGCCATATATATGCTTTGTTACATGGCAAATATGGTATCTGCAATCTGCATTAGGCATTATTATTATTAGTATTATTGTTAATGCATTATTATTATTAGTATTAATAATAATAATAATAATAATACAATAATATTTATACAGGATAGCCCCTTCAATGCTAACACTGGTATCAATATATGGGGGTCTTGTTTTCTAACAAATTACAGTTGTTACAAATTTCAACACATATTCACAAATGTACAGTACAATGTTACAAAAACTAATTTTAACTCAAAAGTTGTATATCCTTCACATATTGTCAATTAAGGTAATAGATAATGGTGCTATAACATGTATGAACAGATTAATTGAAACATGGAAAATAGCTCTTTACTGGTAGATATGATGTTAAAATGCCATGGAATTTCCTAACTAGCATTACACAATGTAACTTGCTTCTAATACAAGAGGTACAAAACTTGGGATTTCTATTAACCAATCAGTTTCAAGTCCCGACTTAGGAAAGATCAGTTTCCCTGACATGCATAGAGACCTCTGATTATGACCATCAATATTTAGTTATCCATATTCCTGCCAGCTCCACATCACAGTAGTCCAATGTGGGTAGAATTATCAACTTACTGTATATAATTTATCCACACCAACAATTGGAGTATAGAATCCCTAATACGTCTTAGTAAATCTAATTTGCACTATATGCATCCATACTGACAAGACATTTGAACGAATTTGATTTTTTTAAAGGACACTCATTGTATGATAGAGATGCACTTTCTTCCTTCAACAGCCTTTGGTGTCTATATTACTAAATACTGCATTGATTATTTCGTGAGTCATCAATATTGTGATAAAAGTAATTACTTTCTTAGTGATTGATGGCAGAAACAACAGTAGACCCGCACTATTCTGTTGCTGCACTCAAAAATTAAAAAGTTTGGGCTGCATGTATTTATTTTGATGTCATATGAAACAATTAAATTCAGACAATACAAAGCTGAGAGATATTGTCCACTGAAAATTTATTTAGTTTGGCAAATGAAGTGGGCTGGCGGCTATTATCTAATTCAAGTAATTTAGAACTAAAATAAGTAACTGTACTGTAAGTTTCAAACAGCAATTGGGCGAGGGGTTGTTGTGTATACGTATTTCTAGTTTTAACTATAGTTACGTAGTTATTTACTCCATCTTGATAACTGCGCGAATACACTTAGGTTGTAGTTTATTGTAGGTTCAGTAGTGGTGAGTGCCTGAGTGGTGAACATCGCTCAAAACATGCAATAATCTAATTGATACACAAATCGAAATTATCATTTTTGAAATCATATAGTCAAATTACGACTAAAATTGGTGTTGTATATTAAAAAAAATCTTCATCACAGACATCATAAGCATGCATGGTCATGTTTTCAAATTATAAAAACCTGAATAGGACAATTTGTCGCACTATGGTTACAATGAACATTCTACACAAATAGCTGTCTAAATATATATTTGAAATCGATCGACGCAATGCATGTATGCTGAATACCAGTTTATTATTATGGCACACACTAACTACTTAGTAAATCTGTGTAGTCATACGACAAACTGGAACGGGCAATGGCCTCGTATGCCACAGCGCATATGCACTAAACATGATGCATATGTATCTGATATGTATCTGAGTGAAGGTCGTATTGGCAGTCAATATGATTTATTTCGCCGTCAATAACTACAATGACCGCGATCGTCGTTTCAACGTATATCAGTTTATTTAATTATTGTGATGAACTTTGATTAGCAGATTAGTCCCCAGATTGGCGTTTGAATCGGGTCTCAGTCAAATAAATGTTCTCTCAGCAACACACGATCGGAACATGTAATAGGCTACCTTATACGGTACGCGAAAATACTATTTTATAAGCTAAGGTGAACATATATTTATATTTATTTTTATATTTCGTATCTTTGTGATTGACCATTTATTTCAATCGGATCAACTAAGTGAGTTTTCAACCAATCAGGCGACAATGACGGTGTGCTTAATTTAGCAACACAAATGCAAGCACTGTCTTCGCAGAGGTCCGCCTGCGGCTCTACCAATCAGAATACAGGAAATTTTGATCCGACACAGCATTGAAGCTCCAATCGCTTCGTCAGTCGCCACATGCAGTTGTCTTGAATCCTTCGACTTCGCGTTTGGATTTGAATAATTTTCTTTCAACGCAACCAATACTCGAAATGACAGAGGTAATTATCACTACTAACTTAATATTATAACTATGCGATTTACTGGTTAGTAATCATGTTTTGATATTGTTTCATTACCGATATAAATTTGGTGTGACTATTGTTGAGGTTTTGCGCACATTTTCCGAGTTAATTTTGAAAATTCAACTTTGCCCTTACACTTATTTTCTGTATTTTTATAGGCTTTTTATCGTGATATTTACGAGTGTTTCCTTGCGTCGGGTGTTCCCTTGCGTCGGGTGTTCGAGAGGACGCTTTAAAGTAACTTGAAGATGATGAGGTTTGATTTTAAGTCCTATTTTGTTGTCGTTGCAATATACTCGGCCTCTTAAATAGTTTACAAGCGCAGCGTAAAAACTTGTTATTGTTGCAAAAGCTGAATACGGACTTGACGAGAAGGTAGCAAGCAGATTCCACAGAATAGAGATAAACTGTTGATCTCTATGATAATATATTATCACAGAATAGAGATCAACAGTTGATGTCTATTCTGTGAAAATATCTTATCATGCACAGATGAGAATAGAGATCAACAGTTGATCTCTATTATGTGGAGTAATGTGGAGTCTGCTTACTACCTTCTCAACAAGTCTGTATTCAGCATTTCATTTTTGATTCAGAATACTAGTAATCTAATAACTATATAGTATATAAAGCCTGGTTTCCATATGATCGCTACGATCGCTCAATTTTAAAACCGGCGATCGTAGCGATCATATGGAAACCACACGCTCAGCGATCCTGGCGATCTCGGCGATCGTAGCGATTATAACACTGGTTCAGCGATCGTGGCGATCTCAGCGATCGGTATGTATACCCCAGCGACATTCGGCTATATCTATAAAACACATTACAGTAATAATATTAAACGGATCCTTCATTGTATCACATCACGCAAATTTAGATGAATCAGTGAAACTAAAGCATTTTATGTAAATATGTTATGTAAATACCTGTAATAGAATTATCTGTCACGAAGACGTCGCTGTGCCCGAAGCTGTGGAACGAGAGTGTGAAAAGCTCCAAGCTCTTCTCTCGAACCCAAAACGATGTTTCCTTGGCGAAAGTTCGTCCAAACAAACTGGGACGAGATTTAAAGCAGTTCTTTTTACGGGAGGTCGATTACGTTCGACCATGATAAATTCGATGTTTGAAACCGACGTCGTATTTTGTCGAACCTAATGTGTATTAGATTCGACACATGATAAATTCGACGTTTGAAATAGGCCTTACTGATAACAGCAACTAGAATAAAATGCTGTGCTTGCGATAGTAAAAAAAGTTGTCTTTGTTTACTTCGTCCATGACGATCACTATACAATCGCCACGATCGCCGGTTTTAAAATTGAGCGATCGCAGCGATCATATGGAAACCAGGCTTAAGTTGTACCTTAAACAAGACGTGAGCAGGCGTATAAACAGATCATTTGGTCACAATTAAAATAGGCTGTGGCTTATTTTGTCTGCTTATACACCACGTCTCATTGTCTGTTTATGTGCACATCTAGTTAATTAACTCTTTGTCGGCCAAAACCGGCCACTTTGTTATTTTACTCTGACATAACGCCAGGTTATTTACTCTGTCTAACGCCAGACGATTTTACTCATCAAAGGAGAGCCCCTGCGAGGGAAATGGTTATGCTTATATTAGCAGAGGCTTATATACAGTACCCCATATAAGTGGCCCAAATGTAATTGTTCTATGCATGTATTTATTTTGCTAGAATGATGAATCAATTGACATATTTATCGAGAAGACTGTATTTCAATAATAGTCGCTTCAGGAAACCTGTCAAATTTGAAGCCAGTCTATATCGCGGCCGAGGGAATGGTTGTACGCTAACTGTGGCAGTGCAACATGGGAATGGCAACCAGAACTTCCAGCTGGTGAAACTGAACGATTTATTTACTACAAAAGTGTTGTTAAACAAATGTGGTTAAAATTGCCACAAAAGTGTGGTGAAATAAATGTCCTGAACCTTTTATTTTAACTACGTTTTTGTCGTTAAAATAACTACTTTCAAATAACAGTGCAGCTGAAAGGTGAAACCATTAAAGATGCAGTGTTGATCCAGTGATTGATGTAGTCCTTGCAGGATGGCCAGATTACAAACATCAACTAGACAAATGCCTTCATCCATATTGGGCGTTTCAAGAGCAAATTTCTACCTACAGTGGTATTTTATTCAAAGGTCAGAAAGTTATTGTGCCATCTTCCCAGCACTCAACAATGCTAGCTGCAATCCATCAAGCACACCTTGGTATTGAAGCCTGCAAGAAGCGAGCCCGAGAGTTGTTATACTGGCCTGGATAAGATCGAGACATTGAACGTATGGTTCGTGAATGTGCAGTATGCAACAGTTTCAAGCATCAACAACCGAAGGAACAGCTCTAGAGTCACAGTGTTCCTGCTCGACCTTGGGCTAAACTTGGTGCTGACCTGTTTCAACTAGATGGAAAGGACTACCTGCTGATGGTGGACTACTATTCTAATTTTTTTGAAATAGATTTACTGCCTACAATGGCATCGCCTGTGGTCATTTTACGCATGAAATCCCAGATGGCCAGACATGGCATTCCTGATGAACTGGTAACCGACAACGGTCCACAGTTTGCCAGGCAAGAATTTGACTTATTCGCCAAGGAGTGGAGCTTCAAACATACAACAAGCTCACCCTACCATCCACAATCCAACGGTATGGCAGAAAGAGCGGTCCAGACTGCAAAAGCTCACCTCAAGAAGGCAAAGAAGGATGGAAAAGACCCCTACCTAGCTTTGTTGGAATACAGAAACACACCCAGAGATGGAATCCTTGGAAGTCCTGTTCAACGACTGATGTCCAGAAGATCGAAAGCCTTGTTACCGATCTCAGAAGAACTGCTGAAACCGAAGATCCAAGATCCAGAGAAAATGGATGCCAGACTTCAGCACTGCAAGGACCAACAGAGCAAGAATTACAACAAAGGAACTAAACCATTAAAACCATTAAAGGAAGGAGAAGTGGTTAGAATGAAAACCAGATGGATACCAGTCTCAAGCAGTGGTAGTTAAAGTAGCAGCAGAACCTCGATCCTATATTGTCCGATGTGGTGACACCACATACAGAAGAAACCAGAGAGATCTCCTGAAGGTTGAAGAACCGTATATTGAAGATGAAGTAATGCCTTCTGTTCCTGATCCACCAGTCGATGCACGGACAACTGAAGAAGCAGAGGATCCCAGAAGTAAAACAAGATCTGGACGAGTAGTTAAAAGACCAGACTATTATGCGAGCTGAGAACTAAGTACAAACTATAATATATATAGAGAGAACTATAAGAGCTAATTATAAGTAACAAACTTTATGAAACTTTATATTTGTT
Organism: Chrysogorgia sp. JL179-B06; assembly: GCA_035772405.1. NCBI lineage: Eukaryota > Metazoa > Cnidaria > Anthozoa > Scleralcyonacea > Chrysogorgiidae > Chrysogorgia > Chrysogorgia sp. JL179-B06. Next base: position 4,270,036 of record JAYKKM010000048.1, read on the forward strand.
TATGTTGACTATAGAAACTGAATATTAGATGATGACTATAGTAAGTTATGAATACAATCTCAGCTTGTAAACAAAAGGAGATCTAGTGTGTGACGTCACATAAGAGTCATGTGACACAAGACCCTGTGAGTGAGAGTCTAGAGCACCTAGACATGCATGTATTGTGTTTCATGTTCCTAAATAAAGTTGTGTTATACAAACAAGCATTTCTACAAAAGAGGGCTATGATTAGGGGCCTACTAGGGTTAGTGGCCGCAAAGGAAACATTAGCAATTCGCTGCAATTTACCTAATATTCATTAAATTCAAATTCAAAGCAGTATAATGATGTTTTCCTACCTTCGTTAACTTTTTGATGAAAGCTTTGTCTTTTTGTAAAAACGGCTTGTATCTAGTATAGACACCTAAGAATAATATATAAATATATATATATAAACGTATTTTTTAATAGGGCCAGAGAGAAGCTGCCTTATACATATGCACATAAGCATATGCACATGAACATACACATATTATACATACACATGCACATGCACATGCATGCACAAGCAAATGCACATGCACATGCATGCAGATGCACATGCACATGCACATGTACGTGCACATGCACATGCACATGAACACACACACACGCACACACATATATATATATTATATATATATATATATATATATATATATATATATATATATATATATATATATATATATATATATATATATATATTATATATATATTTAAAAAACAAAAATTAATAATTCATGAGGAAAACACAAAGGAAATCACTACCATGTCCGTGGTTTTAAATGTGATAAAATTTCATTCTAATTTACATTAAACTTTAGCTTTGATTTTCTTGGCTTAGAAAACATCGATTTTCAAAATTACTACGCCAATGAACTTATCAAATGGGTCGTTTAATAACTCCTGGAGATGTCTTCCTGGAGAGACATGAGAAGAACAATGATGCTTAAATATGAAAATATCTGACTGTCTTGACTCAATAGCTCAGTGGTCAGAGTTATGCATTGATTCAGGTTCAATTCCAGGTTGAGTTTTCATATTATTACTATACTGGTTATATTATTTTGTAAATGATTTTCTTTTCTCATGAAATAGGATTTGTTTTTCTTATACCTGTAACAATAATATTGCCCTTGAAAAATTTATTTCTATTTGAACAACTGCAGCCAGGTGAATTTAGCTGTCTCTCTATATTGCATGCCTCTCTTTGTGCATGCATGTGTAAATATTAGTGTTTATATAAGATTCGTATTGATATATTTGACATTGTTCTATACGAGATCATCATACAGTATAAGGTATTACAGTACTATGGAGATTTCTACAATCATGACTGTATAGAAGTTTCATATGTGAATGTTTCCATATACTAAATTTTTATTCATAATGTGAAAATTTCATATGTGAAAATTTGATATGTGAAAAGGTTCCAAATTCCATGACAACATGATATCGAAGGAATAATAATCTTATGTTGAAGCTATAACAAACGCAATGAAAAGAAGATTTAGCAATTACTAAATATGGAATAATCAATCTTTTGATAAGAGTAAATTAAGTTTAACTCAGACAAGTTTTTAAGCTTAGTTACGTGTATTTAATATTTAATAAACAGCTATAGAAATATAAACATGTTTAACTTATTTTATATCTGTGGGGTATAGGTTCGACATGACACATGTCATTCTAGGTACTTATATAAATACAAATTAATGCTACTCTTTTTTCATACATGGCTGCGAAAAACAACATTTTTCAATCTGTCATCAATCTACCGTGTTAAAATAAGATTAAATAAATACATCAAATGTGCAATTGCTGTGTAAAATTAACAACATGATCAGAACCATATTGAGTATCCGTATAAGAAGTACAGCTCTTGACCTCCTTATTACCGACAACCAGAATGCTTCTTTGTGCTAAATATGTTCGGAACAGAAAAAATTTAAACATCACTGCATTTTTTTAAGAATGCATTTGCATCTTTCAAAAACTTGAATATCTCTAGAACAACATAAGATATTGACTATTAAGAACGACTAGTAAGAACGCTATTCCGACGTGAACTATGCAGAAATTACGGAAAGTCGATTTTTCATGACGGCTTTTGCTGCTGCAAGATTGCATTTTTTTGCTGAGACACTGAGCGTTATCAATTGTGAAAGTCCACATACAGTCTAACTATATTATACTATAAAAGTGTTCCAAAAATAAATTACAAAATCGGCCATAATTCGCGAACCTTAAAGGACATTGGCAACAAAAATTAAGTTTGTTTTATTTGAAAGAACTCTTAAAATAATGAAGAATATTAATTTATAGTTCTTTCATATTTTACTTCGTTCTTGAGATATTTATTTAGACTTATGCGATATTCAAATGAGATGATCTATGACTTCATGAGATGGTTAATACATTTTAACATATTGAAAATCGTGAATATCTTATGATTATTAAATGAAATTACTTGAAACTTTGCATGCAGATACATACCACTAAACTGAAGGTCATCGTTCAAGTCTTATGGTTGCCATGGTAACGGATTATTTTACAGACCTCTTGATTTCGAAAACAAAATTATTTGTTTTCTCTTCAGTGCCGAACCTTATTGGGTTGGTACCTGTTCACTGTCATGGCCAATTCGAAACTGAGATTTGAAGTTGGTACAAAGTCTACTATGTCAGAAAACAAATAGTTTTGTTTTTGAAATCAAGAGGTCTGTAAACTAATCTGTTACCATGGCAACCACAAGACTTGAACGATGATCTTCCGTTTAGTGGTATGTATCTACATGCAAAGTTTCAAGTAATTTCATTTAATAATCATAAATATATTCACGATTTTCAATATGTTAAAATGTATTAACCATCTCATGACGTCAAAGATCATCTCATTTGAATATCATCTCAAGAACTAAGTAAAATATGAAAGAACTATAAATTAATATTCTTCATTATTTTAAGAGTTCTTTCAAATAAAACAAACTTAATTTTTGTTGCCAATGTCCTTTAAAGGCGAACTCCAGTCCATTCTGTGAAAGTGCGAAAAATTCCAACGTGTGGTCCATAGTCCACACCTGTGTTTATATTTCCTGCGAATATTCGAAGAGATGGCGGAAGGTGAAGGCGCGGTTAGACTTAGAAGTTTAGGCGAATCTAGTTCTGTGGAGACTGAAAATATCAGTTAAATCTCAAGCGTTGGAATATAAATACGCAATACAGTACTTCATGTTCAGTGTTTATATAATAGCATGCAAACAAATAATGTAAACATCAGCGTGGACATGCGCAGAACGGACTGGACGGTACCTTTAACATTCTGTTTTCTATGAATTTTCTTTTTCCTTGATTTTACGCGAAAGTTTACTACAAACACTAAACGACATTTAACGACGATTTGTAATGAAATTATGTTGCACAAAATATCTACACTATAATTTAGAAAAGATCGCTAAAAATCGTTCCGTGCATTTAACATCGCATTTCCTTCATCTATACAATGTCATATCTATAAAGATGTTGCAATTTAAACTAGACCGATTTTACGACCGTCACTGCTGCAATTAAAATATTCCAAACTAATGAAGTACTCACCAGGCTTAGCTTCGAAAGACTTCTTTCTACCATGCCCAGGACTTCTTGGTCTGCTTGGAATCACTAAAATAAGCATTTGAAGCCTTTTCAAATAACCGAAGAAAGTAACGGAAAAGATGGGGTTCATGCTATTACTAACGAAATATGCACACAACACAATGCAGTATCCATATGTACTTCTAGTACGTATTCCATATAAGGAAGTGACCGACGAGCAAATAGAAGGCATTGACGAGCAAATAGAAGGCATTAACGAACAAATACATGGCACTCGTACCAGCCCGCTGGATGTGGGATTATTAACACGTTACGATATGTTCGATTATCCGCTCTTTTTAAGAAAACTACGTTCGCTAGCAGGATAAGCTGTACGCATATTGTAAACAGATAATTTATCTTTGTTTTAATATATATTGTAGCTTTGGGAGTTGATTATTTCTCAGGAAAACGTTCGTCGAAGACAGCCGTGTTTTTGTTTACAAGATGGTATCCGTATTAGGAAAATTATATTTTGGGCATGTTCGATTATCCGCGCTTTTAAAGATAACTAAGTTAGCTACCGGGATAAAGCTGTACGTATGTTGTAAATAGATCATTTAACTTTCCTTTGATATATTCTATAGCTTTGGGGGTGCTTTATTTCTCCAGAAAATGTTTGCCAAAGGGTTAGGACCTTTGTTGTTTTGGGGTCGGTTACAATCCAATTAACAAGGAGGCTGGTACGAGGGTTGAACGTGTCAGCTATTTGCTCGTTAATTCACTCTATTTGCTCGTCAATGCCTTCTATTTGCGCTTCCTTATAAGGAATACGTCACACCTCCCATGACATGCACCCCACACAACGTGTTCAAGCTCAATCTAGCTTGAACATTAATGACAACAAACATAGACATGTCATAACAATTTGCATATTTTAAAGTGACTCCATAAAAAAGGTCTCACATAAATTGCTCATTTTTCCAATTCTCAAAATATGTGGCCAATGCTGCAAAGTCTTCGCAAAAAATGGGTTTGTTACTCCAATTATAATAGGCGGACTGAATGAAAAAAAAACAAGCATTAGTGTATCAAAAAAGTATGTAAAGCATATTACAGCGTTTAATATATTTCAATATTCTAATATATTTTAATATTCTAATATATTTCAATATTCTAATAGATATTAATATTCTAATATATTTCAATATTCTAATATATTTTAATATTCTAATATATTTCAATATTCTAATATATATTAATATTCTAATATATTTCAATATTCTAATATATTTTAATATTCTAATATATTTTAATATTTTAATATATTTCAATATTCTAATATATTTTAATATTCTAATATATTTTAAGATTATAATATATTTTAAGATTATAATATATTTTAATATTCTAATATATTTTAATATTCTAATATATTTCAATATTCTAATATATATTAATATTCTAATATATTTCAATATTCTAATATATTTTAATATTCTAATATATTTTAATATTTTAATATATTTCAATATTCTAATATATTTTAATATTATAATATATTTTAAGATTATAATATATTTTAAGATTATAATATATTTTAATCTTATATATTTTAATATTAAACTATTTCAATAGAAAGCATGATTTTTTGGCATGTTCATCTAATCATAAACTGGAAGCGAGCGCCACCCGTGTTCAATCACGAAATTCCGTTACATTGCAAGCTTCGCTTAGGTTGATAATTTGGCTGCATGCTTTCATTTCACTTCCTAGTTCGTAATAGCTAGGTCCTTCTCAACTACCTTCGCGCGGGAAACAAAATAAAACATATTTCTATATGCCTACGGTTTGCTTCACTCGCATCATTAAATTTCGACGCTCGGTTTCGATTTTCCGGTCAGCGACAATAAACCTTAACCATTATGTCGCATGAATCTATTAGTAATCCTTTTCGGTATATATTTTTGTGATAAGTTGAGCAATTATTTTCCGTCTCCCAGAGGGAGTGGATAAGAAAGGAAATCTTGCAAGGAATTATGGTAGTAGTAGTCACTGATAGATTCGTACGTCATAATGGGTAAGGTCTATTGAGTCCCTTTGCTGGCACTAATTTTTATATTCAATATTTAACGAAAATATATTTGACTGACACATCACCACTGTAAAAAAGCACTTATGCGAACAAGATTTTACGTAACTACGTTATTCGCCTGAATGCTAATTGCTGCAGCTTTTTATGTACGTTGTGATAACTGACAAGCAAGTCGAAATATGTCAATTTAATTTCAAACTTCATCACATACCCGGCTGTTTGTGTGCTCTTTTGTTGCGGAGGGTGGAGGTTGTCGGTACGTTTTAAATATTGTGTCGTGACATTGGCCAAAATATTCATTTGCCTTCCTCCCCATTCACTTACTCCTAGTTAGACTACATGTAGGGGTACACTCCATACAAATATCCCCGATTTAATGCATATACACGTGCACAAATATAACATAAGCATAGATAAAGTCGCACATATAATAGACATGTACAGGAAAACATAAATATAAACATAAAAAGAAAATTACGGGGAATGTGTTTTGGTTGTGTACTCTTTAAACTCGCTGTCGTGTATTGTAAAAAATGGTCTGAAGTCGGAGTTGTAATGAAGAGGCAAAATGGATCTAAAAAAGAAAAATACGAAAAATTAAAAAGACAAAAAAATAAACAAGGTAATAAATACGAAAATAAAAACACTGCGAAAAATAATTACAACATTCTCGCAATCATAAACAAACATTTATACAAACATTTAGCTTAATTTTTCATAAGAACAAAATTTCCCTTGCAATTTTGATCTTCGAGGATAATTGTTCTTCCAGGAATAAAAAAATCCTGGATTTAGGGCTCGCTAAATCAACTGTTAGCCAGAAAAGATACTTTGACCTACAATCTTATTATAATATACAGTTTTTCATGTTTACGATATACCGTCCCATACTGAGCGACATCTCCACATGTTTGCAAGTACAGAACAGAAGCTAGAAACAGACTAGGAGAGAATCCAGCAAAAAATCCGACTGCTGTTGTCGTGTAGTGGTTACCACGCGTGTCTATAGCTGGGACACCTGGGTTCAATCCTAGGTCGGACCACAAGCATTAGTCGGACCACAAGCATTAGCGGAGCTCCCTTTGTAACAACATCAACAAATGGTAAGACTTTCGGAAAACAGCCTTAAATCTCTGGTCCTCGGAAACCCTATCTGTTGGGTTTCCTGTTCAAGAGCGATAATAGTCGAGCGCTGAAAACATGAGATTAAATAGAATAGCCGAGCTCTTAAAACGTGAGCCTCTGGCTCGGATAAATAAAGGGCAACCTTATCCTGCGTGATTGACTCTAAATAAATCATACTCAGTAGCAGGAGTTTTAAAATAAAAATCGAGCGGAGTCCCCTCAGAATTTATGATGGTTAGATAAACACTGACGAGTTACCACATTGATAGCGGCTGATTTACTTAGTTTTACCAACAATTCTTATTTTTACAGTATTCGCTGGCCCTCGTACCAGTCAAGAGCAATACCATTAGCTTGCTAGTAACGTTTCAAAACAAAAAGTAGAGTTTCGTGTGCAGTAGCAGCTACATGGTGTCAATTTCTTCCAACGGATTATCGCAAGACTTGTGTTACTTCAAGTAATGTTAGCCTGTGTGAAGACGCGCTTACTCGCGCTTCATGTGTCCGCTTTCTATAGAAATCGGGTAAGCGCGTCTGTTAAGACTGTACGCAAGCTACCCACAGGAAAGACGAAAACTTTCAATTGGGAGAGTAGGGAACCGTATATAATACACCTTTAGTGTAATTAGCTATTTCTTATATCCAGGTTCTCTCAGAATACTACTTAAAAATTAACGGATGCTCGAGCTGCCGTTGCTACTGTCTGCATATGGTTCCGCCACTGGTTTATAAACAGTACATATTAACACGTACGCTATCAAAGATTGCACAACATCAGAACACAAGGACGGCGATGGAGCCATCACAACAATGGGCTAAAATAAAAATAAATGGGATCAAAGAATGAATCATACGAGTTGATGACAAAGCGACAATTAAACTCTGTTAACATGATGCTGGTACGAATTGAAAACAAAAATAAGTATACCTAAAGCTCACGATATACTGGCATGAAAGCGCGGCATTTCGTCGCAAAAGCGACGTAGTTCTAACCAGCATGGGAACAATAGCCAGTATAGCGTAAACGTCCTGTACCGTCATGGTTTGATGACGTTTTACATCGAAATTATCTTTTGTATCGGGTATATATTTATGGACTTCTCCATGAGTTTTCCAAAATGGAAAACAAAGAAAAAATGGCCTACATAAATTATTCAGGTTAGCAGTATTCAATTCTCTCTCTCATTGGATAAAAAAGTTCAATGTGAACCGTCTTCAAATCGTACTGGCATCGTGTAAACACTAAACAGAGTCTTTAATGAGATACAATGATTTATAAGATGTATCATAGGAATTTTGCTGTGTAAAGTCTGGTTGTCAAAATCTATATTTTCATATGTATTTAAATTTTCACATGTATCTATATTTTCACATATATTTATATTATCAAATGCGATACGTTCAATTAAAATTACTTCTATATTATCATTTTAGACGAATAATAGAAGGTAAAAGTTAAGCCAATGAATGTTCATTTTGGAAGTTTTTACGTACTATCATGAAGTTTCATGGAGACTATAAACTAACCATTGTCATATAACTAATGCCTTTTCGAACATGTACTTCAGCAATACAAAATAGTCGAATCTATATTTTTGTGATACATGCAATAAATAGAATACAACATGGAACGTGTTTTGCACGGTTTTATATTCACTCGTTGTTTGTCTTAATAATGTGTCTTAATAACAATTCGTGAATATAGATGTTATTTACATGTTATTAACGGATGCGACGTTTGTATAGAAAAATATTTGCCCCAGGTTTCCGAAATTGCCCGAGGCTGTAGGCCTACAAGGGTCGTTTATGAGACAGAGGACAAATATTTTTCTATACGGACCGGCCAAAACGGTAAATAACATCTTTATGTTTTTATTACACAAGGTAAAAGACTTGAGTTATATAGTTCGGTATAAAATTGGATTATTTGAATAAAAAAAGAAAAAACAAACCAAAATACTTTAGTTTTTGTATAATATAGTTATTTTCATCTTAGTTGAATCAAATTGCGGTGGCCTTTAGCAGCGCTTTATATTCTGTGTGTCATTTCGTTCGTTCGTGAGGAATCAATAGCAAGTGACATTTTTGACGCGACATTTTTAACTCCACAGGGCCCCGAACTTTAGCACTGCATCTGGTTCTGTGTTAGTTTTCCACTTTCCGGTTAATAAGTAAGTTGGCCGGACGTTCCTCTTTCAGTAGCTGCCACCCGAAGGTAGGGGTGGGCGCCACTCCTATCCCTGGAATTAACCACTTGCCCCAGCCAGAGCTGGTCCCAATTTTATTTAAGGCTCTTGGTGAAAGCCCGACCTCCAATTAGCGCTGCTCATTGAATTATGGCAACACTAATTTTCAGTATTCCTGGACCGATATATGAACAAGGTGGTAACCGGCCATCCAGTAAGTGTACCAGAAGTACACGATGAATTTTTAAGGATCAATTTGGCCATTTCGAACGATTTTCACAACACTCTGAATTTAGGTGAAAGCATAAGTTGCACTGATCACACTGAATTCCTACTTGATCAGGTTTTACTTGGTTTGAACATATACCACAAAGAGGCCATTTGTCACCTGGGTTTAACTCAATATCTCATCCAAGGAGTAGCAGAATGTAGAATAGTGAAGGAATGTTCGAACGTAATCGTGAGTCGTTCATGTAGTTCGCTCGGTTGACACGATGTAGAATTTCATACCCGACACCTACAGAAGCTTTCGGGGCCAAAGGAGTGCTTAACATAAAATCTTTAATATCATGACGCTCCGTTTTATGTAATTCAACAGTACTGCACCATTTTTGCTTTGAAATCGAAGCAAGAAATAATATCAGAAGCGGAGACCAAAATCGTGTGACCGCCATTTGCATTTTTATATAATGTTTATTCTAAATTAAAGCAACGAGAAAAGAGAAATTATATTACGGTATTACAAAAAGAGTAATGTCTTTGTACACAACTTACTCAAGATCTGTCTGACAGACCGTTTTATCTGAGCTAGCAGTTACCCCACTTGTCAGTGGCGGCACTACGTGGGTGTGGACCCCGGTGCGAGAAAAAATTTAGACCCCTCCCACAAAGTCACTACATATGTAGGGCTCTGGGCGATTTTCCGCCAGAACATTTTTGAATTTAGCCCTCTGAAATGGCATTATTTTACTCCAAAGTACTCATTACACTGGATATGACATACTAGATTAAAGCAACGAGAAAAAAGAAATAAAGACCCAGATAATTCAGGACGATATTTCGTCGAAGCTTAGAAGTAAAGACCTGACGGATCCTGAGATTAAGTTGCTCCTGCAGAGTGCGAAAGCCATGGAACTGTCCGGAGTTCAAGAAGGGAGAGGGCGCGTTGCAGTGCAATTCAACTTACAAACGACACGAAATCCAGCCGAAATCGAAATATCGCTTTCGCGGTTAAAACACGTTCTCGGGGGGGGGGGGGGGATGTCCTGCTTATGGGAAGCAATGTCGAAGATGTCAGAAATGGAATAATTATAGGGCCTGTGGAACGATAAGCGAGAAGAGTCCAAGCAAAACGAGCAGTCAACTCCCTCGAAGCAAAACGGGCAATCAACAGCTACTCATTCGAGACGTCGGGTAAACAACTTAAACGAGGATAAAGTCGAGTCTAGCTGGGAATAATAATGATAATAATACGTGTTTTCAACCTAGATAATGAGTGCCAATTCAAAGTCAAGACTAAGTGTCAACCTTTTGGATGAAGTTATCTTCTCAAAGCTGTGAATAAAGGCCAAAATAAGATAGGCAAATGAAAACATATTTCCGTGTGGCTCGAATAAAGCGCTACCACTCGTTGGCAAGTGTCATTGTGAAGTTGAGGCAGATACAAAATTCAGTGTGGAAACCTTCTTTGTCGACTTGGTCTAGTTCAAGTAGTTCGATCTGTGGAACAGCCTGAGTTGAATAAAATGCATGGAGTCATTGGTGTAGAGCTACAGCGATTTGTTTCACAGTCTTGGAAAGCTGAGAGGATTCCCAGGTTCACCTGTATGTAGATAAATATGTACAACCTATATCGCGCAATCACACCGCAGAGTTCCGTTCGCAAACACCTTGAGGGCCAGTTAACGCGTGACGAGGAACTTACATGGAGTTATCGAAAAGATGGAAGGACCTACGCCATGGGTTTCGCCAGTGCATGGCCATTGTCTCTAAGAAAGATGGAAAGATTCGAGAATGCGTAAACATGCGTTAAGTTAAATTCTATTAAAGACCTAACAAACTTCATTTAGGGTTTACTTCACTCTTTATGGTGCATGTTAGGCCTGGCCCGAGGCCTCGGTCTGTGTAAACACTTTTGTCCTGGACTAGGCCTGGATAATGCAGGTCCTAGGCTTGAATTACAATGTATAAATATATACACCTTATGTAGGATATATATTATATGATTGGGTAGGTTGACAAAGGGAAAATGTGAGGGGTTGAACAAGGTTAACCTCCTTTTTCTTCCAACTCATCGTCGTCAATACTAGAGTAACGATCTTCATAAGCAATTCCATATTGTTGTATTTTTTTGTACAACGTTGTCCTACCAACGTTTAACAGCTTGGCGGCAACTTGGCGTATCGAAAAATTAAGAGAAAGTAACTCTTCAACTCTGTCGCGATCTATATCTACGCTTGATCTTCCAGCCGAATGCATGAGAATATTGAAGAAGGCCAAGTACTGGTGTTAATAATACATTTTAAAAATTATTTAGTCTTCGCCCATCAAGTTTTACAATTTAAGCTTACCTTGTCACCAACACGATCGTCGATCTCTCTGGCATCGGAAAAACAGTCGAAAATGTTTAAATGGATTAATAAACTAACTCCAGCTTCCAATTGGTTTCGAACTATTTTAGTGGCGGTAAAAACAGAGTTGAAACCGCTAACAATACAATATGACGTCTCAGTTTGAAAAAGGATTATATAATAAATAATACATTTTGCAAAACGATTATATAATATATAATCCATTTGAAAAAGGATTATACGACAAATAGTCCAAATGGTAAAAGGTCTTATTTGCTTCATAAATTGGGTTATTAATAAATAATCCAAGCTATTTGTATATTATATGGCAAACAATTAACGCATTTTTTTAACTAAATAATAAATCAACAAACGGCGCCCCATATATTAGAACTATAATGTATTACTGCTTTACTGATTTTTAAAGAGGGTGCGAAGACATACACGCCAACTGTCGAAATTGTAGAAATTTGAAAAACCTAGAATTTCAAACGTTTTTAAGAATTACTTTGTAAACATTTTGATTAATCTTTTACATAAACAGTGTTTTATCACATTTTATGTTATTTATCACAACAACTTCACGAATTTATCACAACTTAATTAAATTAATATGTAAATAACTTATATAAAATAAACGTATTCGTGGTTTGTTAACTTTTACCCAACTAAACTGGACGTCTACCCTAATCTTTTTTGTAATAGTTCTATAGTTCTAACACGAGTAAGCGTTCTTCCTCTGATTTCTAATTACGGACAAGCCGGTTGAAAATAGGAGGCGCAGCCGAGTTTTTTAACCTGTTTGTCCGTGTTTAGACATCAGAGGGTAAACAATTACGAGTGTTCTTCCTCTTATTTCTAAATACTCATTAAATATTGATTTCTATTGAATGAGTTTGAGAAATATACAATAAAACATAAATATGCTATTCACCGTTCAGTCGGTCAGTATAGAAACATACTTTTCCCAGGTGTGTGGTCCACAGCCATTTCAGAGGCTTGGTGCAATTATATCCCTGCCCTAGCCCATACTAGAAATACGTGTATGAAACAATCCTCGCTCGATGGTATTAAATATTAATTGGGCCTGTGCAGGAGTGAATATAAAGAAAGTAAAATAGCAAGAAAAAACAAAATAAAAAGGAACAAGAAATAATAGAATATTTATATTTATATCGTGAATCGAACCACAAACACTAACTTATTCAGTTGTAGAAACTTTCCGAACTGGCATGAACTGGCATCATATGATCTGGATGATCATATTCAGCTGAAGTGAATCATAATACATTAAAAGCTCAAATTGCTCCATGAAAATCGATTATTTACATAATTTAAGAAAAGTTTGTAATACATAATTAGCTTGTACCGTCGTGATACCTTGAGCCGGTTAAAAAGTCGCAAAATATAAAAGGCGAGTTCCAGGGTTTGAACGCACCTCTGGCTCATGACACACTTGTCACATCGAAAAATAGTTCGCCACAACAAAATATCTTAGTTTGAAACACAAAACTTGTCAACTAATATATGAAATCGTCAAAAGATGTAAACCACGGGGAAATGACTTTTTTATCCTTTCGAATGGCCTGTTGTTAAGGTTTATCCTCAATCGTCGGCAATTTTGGAAAAGGCGATGTTGATGCATATACTATGTATATACTGTGAGAGGACAAAAACACAATTTCCAGTTTAGAACTTTTTTTTATAGAACTTTAAAATTAACAAGAGAAAAGAATCATACCTCGTTTAATACGACAAGTTCCCATAGCAAATGGATATGATTCAAGACGGATGAAAGACACCTGTAAAGCAAGTCATAATTTAGTAGCATAGACATATACAGTACGTAGATCAGATATAATCAGTACTATGCGTAAATCAGATATAATCTACAATTTTTCGCGATGCAAAATGAATAAAACAAAGAGTATCTCATAAACTAACCATTGCAGAAGAAATCCGAGAAATTAAGTACAGCAGTTTAAATATTTGTTGCATAAATTTCCTTTTTATTTAATTTATTCATTTTATTAAATTTCATTTTTATTTAATTAAATTTCATTTTATCCCACATCCCATCTTCTAGATTGTGATGTTTATGTACTATTTAAAAAACGAGCAGCAGTGTTTTATATCTGATAAAACACGTGATGCGAGCTTTTTGAATGGCTTCAAAAACTGTGAATGAGAAACATGGATTTTAAATAGAAAATAAAATCTCTAGGGAATAGCAACTTGGTTGTCCTCTACCAAAAATTTGAATATGAATTTTAAATGCCGAGGCGTGGTAATGCCGAAGCCTACATTCTCGGCAGCGTTTATCTTTGATATGCCTCCAAAGCGAAGATTTCGATAACCAAAAAACGAAGAGCAAGAAAAGCGTGTGAGTACTATTTTAGGACCTCCAAGGAATATAACAGAGAGGGCGAACAGTGATTTGAAAGAAGAATGTAAGGATTTAATAGACTTTAGATTTGACGTTCCCGACGAAATGTTGAGTAATTTCCCGATGCGTGCGAGTGAAGATGAGAGGGTATCAAATGTTAACACGAACATGTTGAGTTGTGTGTTCCGGCAATAATTGTACTTTCAATTTTGCTGAAAAGTGATTCTTGTAAAGAGCTAGATCGTGGTAGTTCTTAAATTTGAATGTTGTTGTGCGAGAATTATCATTATGTGTTGAAACTATAATTATGTTAATTTCAAATACGATCTTTATACAAAAAATCTTTATATAAAAATCTTTATATAAAAAATCTTTATATGAAAATCTTTATTCACGAGAAGTATTGTGTTTCTGCATGAATAAGTGTGCTTTAGCTATTACAAAGACGCGTGCATGTGACTAATTTCGTAGCAGCAATTGGATAGTTGGTTTATGAATTATTAATGAGTTTTTGAAATATCCATAATAAATATGAAAGCTGCTAAGTTCTCAAAATAACAGGATATAAAATGAAAAAGAGAAATAAGAGAACTTCTATGTGTCGAAAAATACTTAAACATCTTACTGAATACTGCGACGGTCAAAACAGGAATAATATATCTTCAACAGATAAATATCTCCCGAGATCGGTATTTTTGACACAGCAAGACTATTGCAATGAAAAGAAGCGGGATCAACGCAAGTTTTGGGATGGTTGCATCAAATAGATCTGTGAAAAAGCAGGTCCTTTAAATTTGGGTCTCGTCTAAAGGCATTAACCGCAAAATTTTGCCAGTAAGAGGATCTTGTTGTAGCATTTGGAAATTTGTAGAAATAATATTGTATAGACGAGCCCCTAATAGGGCGAAACAACTGTCCACAATTGCTGATTGGCCTAGACACTGCTCAATTAGTTATCAGTTCACTTCAGTTAAAACTATTTGATACAGTATATGATACGGAAATCGCTAAAAAGGATGGATCTTTCTGTTTTTGTATGGTTTAAGGATAGGATCAGGGCTATGATGATGATTGGAATTAGACTAGTACTTGAAAATGGGAAGATCCTTCGAGTCATCCATTTAGCCTTGTCCATTGAGTGCATTATGACGTAAAACTTCTTGATGATATATGTGTATAACAGCAGTGAGGTATATCACACATCCCATCCTTTAGATTGTGATTTTAATATACCTATTTGGACGTGTCAGGTCATCAGATTTATCGCGCTGACAAAACTCCAAATAGGATTTGAAATTACTCAACTGGACACCATTGAAAATCAGACTACAGAAACATCAACTTATTTTTATTTCTAAATGTATTAACAATCTTATAGACTTCGACTTTGAACTAACCAGAAACAGCAATATTCATCACTACAATACAAGGACCAGCAATAACTTACACATGCCTAAAGCCAAGACGAACTGGGAAAAACAAAAATTAATCTACCAAGCCTCAATGATTTTCAATAACTTGGCCATTGGTATCGGAATATGTAATTGTATCGGTATTTGTATCGGTATCGGTATATGTATCTGAATCTGCATTTGTATCTGTATCTGTATCTCTATCTGTATCTCTATCTATAGATACCAATACATATACCAATACTGATACAGATACAGATGTATCTGTATCTGTATCAGTATTGGTATATGTATTGGTATATGTATTAGTTTAGTTTTTAGTTTAATAACTTCATCATCAAAAAACAAATTACATCAGATGATAGGTGAGCAGACAGAGCATAGCCCCAATTGAATCTGCCTACCATAATTTTACAGACGAATAACATGCATTGTGGAACAACAAATATAGTTTAGTTAAATACTATGAAAATACAAGAATTTAAAAAAAAAAATTACGAAGGTGTATAAACATTCAAAGTTTCATAGAAGTGGGTTCTCAGATTCCTCTTAAACGCTCCAATCTTCGCAACGGTCTTCATATCATCTGACAGTAGATTCCAAGCTCTAATTACTCTTGGAAAATACGAGTGTCTATAAAATTCGGTGTTACATCTAATCTCATCAAAATTATTGATGTTAAAAGATCTAATATTATATTTAGCAATCCGTTTTTTGGCAATATTTGAAATATCTAGATCATATAGGCCGTTTTGGCATTTGAAAAAGAAAACCAGATCGTTACACATTCTTCTATGTTCTAATGGAAGCAAATTCAAACTGACAAGTCTCTCGTGTAATTTGGAGAATAGGGGTAGTCGAGAATAAATTTAGTCGCTCTACGTTGAATATTTTCTAACATACGCTTGTATGTGACTTGTTCTGGGGACCACAGTTCAGTTGCATATTCCAGTTGAGGTCTTATCAACGAACAGTACAGAATTTTCCTGATTTGGTACAAGTATTGCTATATGCATTGGTATATGCAGTGCTATATGCATTATGCAGTGCTATATGCATTGGTATAATGTATATTAATGTATAATATATAATGTATAATGTATAATGTAAAATGTATAATGAATAATGTATAATGTATAATGTATGTATAATATATAATTATACATTCTTGTAATTATCATTATTATTATCATATAAAGTATAAAAGTGCATCATTATTATTATCATATAAAAGTATTTAAGTATAAAAGTGCATCCGCTCAGGGTCAGCACAAAAACTATTCATGTTTGAGTGAAAGCAATATAAAACATAAATTGCCGTTAACAACACAACGACCTATTATGCAGAGTATTTCATAAAAAAATGTTAATCCAACGCCCAATAATATTCGTGATTTAATTTGTAGGAACAAGAATATCTCACCTGTACATATCAGCTTCTTTGAGCATTGGAATAACCAATGGGGTAGGTATTGGTGGCTAAAATGGGAGGTGAAATACCATCGATTTAGAAAAGATAGCTGAAGCACTGAATTAAAGATCTATATACCCAAGATCAAGTAATAAATGCGATAGGCCGGTGGCAGCAGCATCATCATCATCCATAGATGAACATTTCAATACAAAGCTACATAAGTTGGCCATGACGACATGACATGCTAACCTGTCAACAGTTCGCACGCAATCAGCTGATACAGTCATGTTTGTTACAGCAGTGCATCCGCTGATCTTGTGCCGAACTTATTGACAGGCTCGCATTCATCATCGTATACCATACATTTAATTAGGAATACCCAAAGAGCAGGTATTGTAGTGTTACCAACTATTGCGCGAGGGGTTGTTGCGTAAACGTATTCATAGTTTAACAGCAGAGTCAAGTGATAAACTGTTCAGGGTATTCTTTTCATAATCAATTCGTGCAGTTAATACCTACCACAATGTGCTTTACAACATCGTTATCAGGCGACAGCACGGCACCAGGTTTATCTTTGCGTGACGGTAAATGAAGCTAAAATGAAAGCAAAAGGGATGCAGTTGCATTTAAGTGACTGCTCGATGACTTTCCTGATCGAAGAAACGCTGTGAGGGCTTATAAACGGACTTCAAGTGAACAATAGATCCAAGTATCTGATACTGTATATTGTATGGTTCCAAAATGACGAAGAAAGCAGAGAAAGACGGAGAAAGAGATGGAGCAAGAAATCTCCGAAAAAGCTGCGATGAATATCAGTTTCAATTTTGTTATGAATTAAAAGCCTCTATTTAAAGGAACCTTTTTTGTTGAGTAAAAGTTTGTGACAAGTGTCCCTGAGTGTTTACTTCTATAAGGGTTTTGAATTCACGATTTCAAGACCCGGTATAGGTCTTGAATTTCTAGAGTAAAGTCAGCCCCAATCTCCCCTGCCGATAATCAAATGCCGCCACCAACTTCTAGAATGAGGTTTTGAGTAAAATACCAAAACCGATTGCGAACAATTGAAAATGGGTGTGGTAGGTTTTCACTTTAGGTATCACTCTCGGAGGTCTAACCTCCTACTGTACACATCATTTCGGCACTACACCAACTTTTTAGAGTTTTCGATTTACAATTTAATTAGATATTTTTTTTCAGTTGTGCAGTAGAGATTCCCTTTAAAATTGTGTAATTTCCGCTACTTTGGATGACGAACCTTGTTCACTACAACATATGCAAATTATAATTACATCTGGCGAAGGCTTTGCCTGCTCCGTCAAAAAATTAATCATCATGCTTACTTGTAAGACACAGCCCATTATGGGCAACTGTAAGGTCTTGCCTGCGTTGGGAAAAGACCACTGATCAATGTCATGGCAGCATGCCTCCAAAGCAACTTGGTGTAAGTCAAAAAAGCCAGGTGCAATGATCTTGATCTGGAAGGAAAAAAATATTTTCGTATATTCGTTGTATGTGGCTCAATATATCAATATGTTGATACGTCGAAATAAATATATAAATATATAAATATATAAATATATAAATATATAAATATATAAATACATAAATACATAAATACATAAATACATAAATACATAAATACATAAATACATAAATACATAAATACATAAATACATATAAATATATAAATATATAAATATATAAATATATAAATATATAAATATATAAATATAAATGACAAATCGTAAAAGGTCGTTGTCGTACGTAGATTTTGAACGTTATCTCGGCCAATATTTACTCGATTTCAATTCTGAAAACAGCTTTGGAATTACCGAGCCCAAAAACATAACATACGTGTCTATTATATTACGAGAACGTGTATACCCTTCGTAATAACCAAATATTGTCCGATTGTCCACTAAAATATTGTCCACCCAAAACGACTTTTTATATGACAAATTTAAATGACAAATTTAAATATCGCTTTATATAATAAGTTTAGCACGTTGTGAAAACTAAACTGCTTATTTATAAACACATTTACCAAAATCTAATAATGGCGTAATGTTGGAGCAAAGGATGAGAAAAAGAAATAAGTTTAAGAACTGTTTAAAGCATCCATCATAAACTCCTTCTCCATACAGAGTGTATGTCGCGCTCTACTCCTCGATCACACATTCCTTCAATAAGGAAATCCTATCCCTGCAAGAACGAACCAACCTCCCTGTAATCTCACCAATTTATTCAAGTCACGGAAGGGGAAGGTTCTTCCTTATTGAAGGAATGTGTGAGTGCTGGTGTAGCTCCTAAGGATGTTGTTATGCAGTTTTCGAGCAGTAGAGCGCGACATACACTCTGTATGGAGAAGGCGTTTACTTTTGAAAAAAATTGATTGTAGAATTTTTTTAGAAATCTGCCATTGGTTCCAAACCTGAAGGAAGGGTAAAATCATAGAGATCATGTATAAGACTAGAGGGGGCATTGGGGCTGATTTCAGTAATCTGCAGGGAACCAATTGAAGGCTGCCATCTTGGATAAATTGGGGGGCAAATTAACAAAGCCCGGATGAAACGTATTGCTTCTACACCTTTTTCTCTTCAAGAACCTCGGTTTTGTTATGTACTTAATTTTTTAAAAACCTTCATTTTTCCTGCTGCATGGATTATTGAAGCAGACCGTCAGTGAATATTCACTAGGACTACGACGTAGATTTGTAACCCAGATGGATTCGTCTTTTTCCATCCCGAAAAAGGAAATCACAAACGGAAAACAGAAGAGAATTGTTAACTAAGGTAACGTTTTAAATATTGAAATATTGAATTTTAAATATAAAAATAAATGATCAACTTGAATTACTAGGATTGAAGCAAAACCTGGAGTCAAATTATGGTAATTTTCTTCGCAGATTTGCAAAATATACTGTCAATTTCGATGTTATTTTTTAATTTCTTTGTAATTTTACACACTGTATGTTTATAAAAAGTTTAATTCAGCTTTGCTGATTTCTTGTTCGTAGCAGTCTTATATTTCCGTTGTAAATTCATATTACTGATGATGGCAGTAGAACTATAGAAATAATCTACTACGGCGTAGTACTTGTAATCATGTCACTCGTACTGTAATGAATTTACAAAAATCGTAAGTAAAAAAGTAAGATCAGTAAATATTGGAAGGCAGTTTCACATTGTTTACAACGAGTTAACTTTTTGTTTATATCATTTGTAATTGTGTTTTAACTGAATCTTTGATACGAGCACGAGTAAAATAATTTCCAACATATATTTTTCTTTTTTATGTCAATGCATGCAATTATTACTCAGATATGTGGATCTGACTGACCTGAGTTCATGTGCTGGATCATTTCATGTTGCAAGCATTGTAAACCTCAAATATCGATCTTGTTTATAATAAATGCTTTTCCTGTTTAGTTGTTTGACGTAAACCTTAGTACATGTACCTTTATTTAGTTTTGTAAACACAAATGCTTGCTGTGATTTATATGGGACTACTGAAAACCCAGAATATGTACATGCAAAACTTTCCTTTTTGGTTTATATGATTTATGATGCTTTACCTTGCTTATTAAAATTATATCTCATTGTCTTAATACATGTTTGTCAGATACTGTACATTATTTATATACATTTATTTTTACCATAAATAATTGTAATTTTGAATTTCAAAGTCTTGCTAACACATATAGACCCAACCACATTGGTAAGACGTAGATGTTAATGTATGATGTCTGCATTAACTCAACTCGCGCTAAAATAACGATAGTTAGCGCATGCGTTTATCTCTTTCCTGTCCGGTGAAAAACATCCAAAATTGAACTACCTCTTTGTTCTATTGATATCTCGGGAAATATCCATAACTGTTACGAAACCTATACCTTTTCTGAAAGCCCAATAAACCGGCTGTTACCAATGCTTTTGAATTTTCCGAACAAGACACATTATGTTAATATAAATTAGCATTAATTATCATAAATCAGGTTGAAAAATTTAAATTTTTCTAGATCTTGAAAACTCAAAATGCCACCAATCGCAGAGTTGTTTATGAAATCAAATCAAACTTGGCGTGTGAGTGGATGTCAAGTGTCTGGCGCTTGTCGAATTTCAATTTTTAATCTTGCGTTACCGTGTGCCGTGTTTTTCGATTGACGACTTCGGGGGTCTTCTATGACCCCTTTTGACTGGGCTGGACAGGAAAGAGTTAACAGTCAATTTCTAATCCCACATGCTTAGTCTCTCTCACTAGTCTATCAATCTAGCAACACAAGTAGGGGAGTGGATGTGGTAGGGTATAGGGATGCCATGAAAAACCGGGGGGTTAGGGTTAGGATCTTTGTTGTTTTGGGGTTAGCAGTTATTTGTTAATGTAGATATCATACATTCACAGCTACACGTTACCAATGTAGACTGTCTACATTAACTAGGTGGAGACTGGGTTGATACACCATATAGTCTTTTATTTGAGAAACAATGGTTATTTCCCTTTTATATAAAAAGCACTCGCTAAACTTTAACTCTGGTTTTGTTTTATACACAATATAAGATAAAATCTACAAGGTGTGCATATCTTTTACCACTGAAGTGTATTTAAATTTCTGTCGTCTCGGTATATGTTAATATCTCTGTCACTGAAAAAGGATTTTTTATAATTCACGCAACAAGAACAAAGCTGGAAATAACAAGCAAGAAAATATATTCCGCTCAAAAAGGCACAATGTATCCAAAATTGAATTGCTCATACCGCTGAAAACATATATTACGTTGACACAGTACAAAGTCAGTTCGACCAAAATCTGAAAATAGTCTAAGTTCTGAAAAAAACAATTTCACAGCAAGCCGACGAAGAATAAACATATACTATATATATAAAAGTAATATTTGGCACTGCACTAACATCGCAGGGTTGCGGGTTCAATTCCAGCCGAAAGGCCTCTAATATATACACATTATAAGACCAAAGCGGTTTGGTCTTATAATGTGTATATATTCCAACACTCGAAATTTTCCTTCACCATAAATCCTGAGAACCTATATATATATATTATATATATATCTATATATATATAAATATAAATATATATATATATATATATATATAAATATATATATATATATATATAATATATATATATATATATCTATTATATATATATATATATATATATATATATATATATATATATATATATATATATATATATTATATATATATATATAATATATATATATATATATATATATTAATAAAAAACGTCTTGCTGGTGACTTGAGCTAAAAACAAAGTACACCGTATTTAAAAAACAAGAGTTTTCACCTTTTATAAATGTTGTTGATATATGAACCTTGACGTTCTAGAAGTGCAAGAAAAAGGTCTGGAACCTACACGTTTCATCCAGGCTTTGTTCATTTTCCCCGCCCCCCCCCCCCCCCCCCAATTTATCCAAGATGGCAGCGTTCAATTGGTTCCCAAAATCAGGCCCCAATGCCCCCTCTAGTCTTAAATATATATATATGATCTATACGGGTAAAATGGCGATTTCGAGCCATTTTGAAATGTCATGTTACCATATAAGCAATGTGTAAAACCCTGTATTAAGGCATGGACATCCTGATAACCTACCAGAGCAGAGAAAAAGTTGACATACGGCAGTCTTGTTATCAGAACTAACGACTAAAAGAAATAAAGGACCACAATAACTTGGTTAAATATAGTCAAGCTATCTATTGCATCTCTATCTTTATTCAATAAAGATGACCCATTAAATTTAAATTTCATATTTTTCGGAATATACGCACATTGAATAAAATACACAATAACGGTAACTCCAAATAACGTAAACATATTTATTGAGAATTCAACGTTTCGACTAGCTTGAAGTCATATAGTTAATGCTCATATAAGTCAATATGGTTAATGCTCGTCACTACTATATATCTGAGATTGATATTGTGGCGAAAAAGGAAGCAGGAAAGTAACTGTCCTTCCGTACAAGATCCCAGGTGGGAGGAACGGGTCCATCAGTGAATACCTAGCAATCTAGCTATCTACAAAGAACGTGAACCGCGGATAAAGCACAAGCCGGAGGTGCCAACTGCTGGGTTGGAGCTCCTCTACCCCAGCTACTCTCTGAAGGGAGGGACAAATGACTGCGATTTGCGAAAAAAACATTCTTCGTGATCCGAGTTATATTTTGATTTACGTGGGGAGAGCTGGTGTCCGGGGGGACAGCGATTCCCTGCCTCTGCGTCTTATTTAAATAATATTTAAATTAAATCTGTTTGCTTCAATAGGGAAGTGGCGTGCATGGATTTATATTATGCGAATGGGGTGATAGTTTATGTGATCACGCAAAAGTGGCCTTTGTACTTAGAATCTGAGACGATATATGCGGACTTTGGTTTAGGGCACGCGGTTGACTACGCAGTTAAGATCATGATAATCTGCTTTGTAGTATAAGTGCTTTGTGATGTTCGCACATGATGTGCACGTTTTTATCGAAAATTGAAGCAATCTTTGCTTTACTTGCAGGTATTCTTTCGGAGATTGTCGAGGAAATATTGACGTTGGAATGCAAGCTATTCCAAGCTGAGAGTTCGCTGGTTTATGTCAGAATTTTATATGCCTGGCTTTGCTGCCGACATCCATCTGGATAGGAATGTTTAAAGTTTGCGATTAACCTAAATCATAAATTTGTATTATATCTTCTGGTTACTATACCCATTTTGAATGGTGAACCCAGTGAGATCTCAGAGATATTCTTTCCAAATTAATGTTACAAGTTTCGCAAAATATATTAAGAAGAGTGTACTTAGGATCACTCATTTCACGTTCTAAGTCGAGCATCGGTTTAAAGTCAAGAAGGCCGTCGAGCATCGGAACTGAATCCGCTGAAAGCATGACTGAAACAAAGGCCGTCCGAGCTGTACAAGTATATGTGCGTGGATCAGAAAATTTGCACACAACTCACTCCGCAGCCGAGGAAGCGAACGTATCCAGAACCAGAGGCTGCTCTGCATCAGTGCATTGTTTTATATTATGCGAATGAATGTGCGAATGGTGTGATCAAGCAAAAGTGGCCTTTGTACGGTACTTATAATCCGAGATGATATATGCGGACTTTGGTTTAGGGCACGCGGTTGACTACGCAGTTGAGATCATGACTTAGAACGTGAAATTATTGATGCTCCAAGTACACTCTTCTGGATTAATATATTTTGCGAGAATTGTAACATTAATTTGGAAAGAATAACTCTGAGATCTCACTGGGTTCACCATTCAAAATGGATAGTAACCTGAAGATATGTATAATACAAATTTATGCGAGGAATAAATTTAGGTTAATCGCAAACTTTAAACTGGATGTCGGCAACAAAGCCAGGCATATAAAATTCTGACATAAACCAGCGAACTCTCAGCTTGGAATAGCTTGCATTCCAACGTCAGTATTTCCTCGACAATCTCAAAAAAAAATACCTGAAAGTACAGCAAAGATTACCGTCCGAGTATGTGCGTGGATCAGAGGCAAAAAAGCTGCGGGTATGCGGGTACTATACCCGTGAGGAAGGTTTACTAGCGAGGAGGGTTTTGAAGTATAAACAACGCGTACAAAACAATGTGTTTGAGTCAGATGTAGTCAATAGTACTGTAAGTTGGAGTCAGATGTAGTCAGGCGTACGAGACGGGGGGGGGGGGGGGGGGGGGGGGGGGGGGGGCTGGGGCTGCAGTTCCCCCATCGTCCGAAACATTTAGCTCTATTCGGGCAAAAATGGTCTTGTCGTTCGGGTAAAAAGGGTCTTGCATTAAATTATTCTAATATTTGAATGCAACTTAATGACATTATAACGGATTCTCATTGAGGGAAATCTAGGATTTCATTGTCGTTCATCGTTTAGCAATGGTTAAAAGTGGCATATAGCCAGGCCTTGGTCCGGGCGTTGTCTAAACGTAATCTCGTATATTCAACTTGAATATACCTAATACATTTGGTTTTGTGGCTGATTGCTTTTCCTTCCTTCCTCTTCTGCCGTCGTGCAACGCATTCTCTATGCGTTTCGGGAGAGATATCCACGCGGTCTAAATTTGGAAAATCTGTTACTTTAACGGCAATTAAATACTTCGAATCCCGCACACTGCCGCGGCTGCAAAAACGAGAAAAGTGCCCTCAAATTGCACGAAATACACTTTCAGGGAATCAAAAATTCTAAAGTTTTCTCGGGGAGCATGCCCCCGGACCTAATATTGTCGTTATTCGGGCAAGTTATGCTCAGCCCCCCCCCCCCCCCCCCCCCCCCCCCCCCCCCCCTACAAAATTTTGCTCGTACGCCTATGGATGTAGTCAGTATGGAAAAGGTAAAAATCACGCTATTTATGAATGTCACGAAAGAGGAAGCTATATTTTGAGGAAGGTTGTGAACATTTGTAATCCTCCCCGGAGAAAAGATGAACACTTTTTGCAACTCTGGCGTGGATCAGAAGATTTGCACATAACTCACTCAAGAACCGAGACTAATCGTCAGAGACTGCTCTGGATCATGCAAGCCCAGCAGAGTTGTGATCTCAAAGCAGACAGTGTAGCGCTAAACTTGCAACCCGGTCTTTAAGATTCGACAACGCACCACTAGGATGCGGCCGCCCGGAAGTAAATGTTCAAAATTGCTGGACTGCGCATGCGCAAGTTCGGGATAAGCGCGTCGTCTCCTCGTCGACAACGCGGTGTTGGCATATTCACGTCGTCGTAGAAATACTTGGGGCCTTCCTCTGTTTTCTCGAACATGTAAGTGTATTATCGTCTTTTATCCTGATCGTAATATTTTGTTATCCTACTGATCATCCCAATTAACCAGCTTGGTCTACTAAAATGCAAATTTTCTTTTTTAATCGAACAGAATTATTCATTACAACATGCAAGACAAACCACGAGGATGAACAATCAACATTTAGTCAAATGAACAGTTTGAAGTTAGGTCAGAATTTATCCTATTCGAAGATATATGGGGGAGAGTGTCGGAGATTGGCTGACCTTGTAAATAAGTGAGCGGAAGTGTCGCGTAAATACGCTGTATGTAAATTTGGGATGGTTTTGAGTGTGTGCTCTAGTGAGTGAGAGTGTGAATGCGTGATATTGGAAAGATAAACCGAGTGAATAAAGTTTATTTGTCGTGGATACGAAGGAGGCTATTTGCAACAATAGTTAACAATGACATAAATAAATGTTGAAAACCGACACTGGGTTCATTCGTTTGGCGGGGTAAGCTTTCAGTTGAAAATCACACCTTTTGAAAATAGCCTCTTGGTATAGTAGGGTCTTTCACTTGGCGAAAATAGACAAAACCATAAAAATGACCTTGATCACTCTAAATCAAATTATAAAGATACGTTAGTTTCAGAATATAAAGATACTTTAATTTCAGTGTTTACCGAAGAGTCTCGATGTTTCCCGAGACGAAACCGAGAGAAACATCGAGACTCGAGGGAACACATAACTATAACTGTTTCCCAAGGGATCAGACATTAAGTGCTTTATTATCTAGAAACGGGAAAAAAATTAAACAAGTTCATCGCACAATAATTTTAATAAATTTTTTGTGCAAGTGTTGCACTAGACTGTGTAACTTGACCATTAGTTAACCAATGACATTCAGAGTTATATCCAGATATTGTTTTCCTTGCAAATACTTCTCTGAATAAGTTGCATGCAGGTCAAGCGACTAGCCGGTACGTCCGGTTTTTTAAAGATAAACACAATACATATATAATTCTAAATAAAAAAGTAATGTAGTGTTCAAAATAGTGTTCAAATTCTATATAACATTTATGCATAAAATTATTTCGTGTTAAATATTGATGACTATTTTTCAAAACAGATAAGTTCGCATCAAAACTATATGGCAGATACGCAGATACGATTTATCCATCGGATAGCGAAGTATACCCACAAGATAGTAACACTCGGGTCAAATGTCCTTTTAATACCGATAATGTTACACCAATAATCAAGACATTTTTTTCTTTTTTTGACGCTTTAGTGATAATAATAATAATAATAATATTTATTTATATAGCGCCTATCCAGGTCTGCTCTAGGCGCTTTACAAAAACTCAAAAACTAATTAAAGACAGACTTAAATAGATGTGTTTTGATTTTGGATTTAAAAATAAAAAGACTAAGCGCCAAAGTAACTATAAGTAACTAAAAGTATAAGTAACTAAAAGTAAAAGTAACTAAGCGCCAACCTCGTATACGCTGGGTCTAATCTGCGCTCTCCGTCCTCTCACACTGAATTCGAAAAGACCTTGGTTAGCGATGGGGTAGGGAATTTAGAATTGTCATTAATGTGGAGACGGTTGTTCTCAGCTATAAACTCAACTGTGACCCAGTTAAGACCCTGGGAACGAGGTTGACTAAGCGCTTGTTCATCACCAGAGATGAATGTTTAGTTTATCTTGAGCCCAAAGTCTCCCACCTCTTTTGATTGAACACACTACTCTGACAATGAGCAAGTGCTTAATAACCACGAGAACCCGGCCCTGTAAGAACTGTAGCATTCCGATCATAACACTCACTAATTCTCTTTATTTGATCATCAATGCGTGAATTCATGGGTGAAACAACGATAACAACAGGCGTTTCGACTTATGGCGGCTGTTGTAATTCAGGGGAGGAGAAAAATCCGATTTCCCGCGAACTTCACCACGCCGACTCGTTGTCAAAACTGTGGAAGGCGCTGGGCTCAATATTCATATCGGGAAGGAGGATGGGCGATCATTCTATAGTTTAATACTTTAATTAGATCTTTGACAATGCCACTGTGACGTCAAAGTGAAAAAGGTAGTCTAATTAACAATTATTGGAAGAGGTTGTCAGTAGCAAGCAGATCAATTATTTGCCGATGCCGAAGGCAGAGGCAAATTATTGATCTGCGAGCCACTGACAAATCACAATATTTTGCGATAACCGAGTTCAATAATTGTTTTATCATTCAATTTATTTTTTCTAGCAAGATCTATATATATTTGGTCATCATTCATTACCAAATCAAATCCAACCAATGAAGTTTTGGTGTAAAGGTCTCCATTCTTTTTTCTCGCTTCCGCATAGAACTTTTCTAAAACAGCTGTAAGCTTGACACTAACTCATCTTCTTCCAATTTTCTTTCATTTATGCATTGGAGAAATACATTGAGGGCATTTTAGTGGCCTTTTTGGTGTTTTCGGCATTTTTTGTTCTAGTAAACTCAGACATCTCGGCAAAACGAGCCGAATATTATTTGCAGCATAGCAACGGTCCTTGAGTGATAGCAGCTAGCGTTTGCTTGGCTGACCAAGCTAACCTGTATAAATATTGTATATTATTATTATTATTATTATTACGTTGGTCAGTAATGCGCATGTGCAGCTTCTTATTTATACGCAGTTATTTGCAGCTGACGTAGCCAATCATAACCAAGAGAAAAATAAATTGAATTATAACGGTCAATGTTTGATAGCAACATTTTGTAATATTCTAGTTCATACTAAACATTACCTTATAGCCAAAAGGTAAACCATTCTCATTTGATCTGCAGCAGTTACTCTTTTTACAAATGCAAGTTTCTGAACGCATTCTAAAATGAAACTGTGTATCGCCCATACAACCTAAAAAGAGTTTATATCTGTTACATATGATACATGCTACGCTTTATAATATGGATTAGTGTTAGGATTAGGGTTATAGGATGACAAGTTATTTATTACTTAGTAATCGACGAAACACTAGTATACTTTCGCATTGTTCTGTTCAGTACATGGTATTGCAGCTGGTATTGTGTTGTAGTGGTATTGCACCAAAAAATTGAACAGTTTGGACTATTTAATTACTTTTTAATAATTTATGTCTTACAAAACAATGAAATCCAGCCAACACAAGCGTTATAGTTTAAAGGTTCTCAGAGTTAGTGTCCACTGAAAATCTATTGTGATTGTCAAATGAAAAGATTATCATCTACATTATAAAAGCATCAAGCAGTAACAATACAATACAATACAATACAATACAATACAATACAATACAATACAATACAATACAATACAATACAATACAATACAATACAATACAATACAAGTTATTTAATGTGATCAAATACAATTAACTGCACTCAGCTAATTTACAGGTATTGCCACAATATAATGTAAAATATGTAATATATTCTAATATCGAATATAATCTAAACTTACAGGAGAATCAATCCTTATATAGAAGAGACAATAAAATATGTACAAAAATAATTATAGCTTAAATTAAACTATATTATTCCTAAAAGGTTACCAATGTCAATGTTCTTAATACAGTTATTAAAAACATTATTGCTTCGTCATGTGTTGCCTCCAGCTGATGTTTAGTGCTGTCCTTAGTAGCCGGGTGTAGCATCCGTCGATTTGCTGCTCAAGTGACTTTATCATTGTCCAGGTTTCACTTCCATACAGAAATACGCTTTCTACTGTTGCGCGAAAGAACTTGATCTTGAGATATCGTGAGAGGTCTGATTTCCAGATGTGATTTCCAGTTGGCCATTAGAAATGTTTTACAATATGGATCGCCTGTTTTCCACCATGCTCTGCCGCAGTATTTGTGTAATGAGATTGAAAGATTTCAGAAGAGAGGTTTCTCCTTAGGGTATCGTATGAAGCTAGTCTACGTCGTTTTGGTTTAACAACATTGTATACTACCAGGCGCCAACCTCTTAATAAGATACCTAGCCTATTGTACTAAACCTCTTAATAAGATATCTAGCCCAACTCATATACTCCGTAGCCTTCCATCTAAGCATGAGGCCAGATACAACCTTAGACAATGTCACCGATATAAACTCCCAAATATCGTTTCACGCGATCTTTTATCTCAGCAATTTGTAAAAGCATATATGCTTAACCTTTATTCGTCATATAACACTTATAGATTAGTTTTAGAACCTTTATTTAAAACCTTTGCAACTAGAGGACATACAGTTTGCCTTAAATTTAAATATATATTTACACTCATATTTTAGCAGATTAAATGTATTGATTAATTATTAAATGTAAATTACGCAATTCAGTCTCTAGACTGTAAGGTGGTAATTCTTGAATTAAATTATCTATGTCTATATCTATATCTATATCTATATCTATATCTATATCTATATCTATATCTATATATCTATCTACGAAGTTTTGCAGTGTCTGGATCTATGCTATGGAACTCCCTACCAAATTCTCTGAAAAATGAGAAAATATTACTAAAATTTAAAAAAGGAATTAGAAACCATAACTTCTGCATTGACAACATTAACTTGTAGTTTCAAGTATTTGTACATTATGTAAATATAGTTATCTTTGTACACGGATTCTAGGTAGACTAGACTTAAGATAACTTGTAATTTTTAATTTCTGATAGAAACACCGTGTTTAAATAAATTTTATCTATCTATCCGTCCATCCATCCATCCGTCCGTCCATCAATCCAACCGTCCGTCCATCCATCCGTCCGTCCGTCCGTCCATCCATCCATCCATCCGTCCGTCCATCCATCCGTCCGTCCGTCCGTCCGTCCATCTCTCCATCTCTCCATCTATCACATAAATTCGTCCAAGATATGGTGGGCATTAATTTGCTGTATTCGTAATCTGTGTACAATCTTATCTGTTTAACAATCTTACCTGAATTAGAATCAGGAAATGCCAGGTAACATATGTTCATTTTCTACAACACAAGCAAAATACATTCGAATAAGTACTAAATATAGTAGTTGATATCTCTTTTTTGATCATCACCCTAACATACCTTGCTTTGGAGAACAGAACAAATCCAAGAAAAGACAAATGCCCCGAAGAGGATTTGAACTTACGATACCTAATCTCATGACAGGTGCGCTAACGACTGAGCTACCAGTTTAAACATTTTGCCACAATTTAGCTTTTACAAGCTTTATTGAAATATAAATAAAACTAAAACCACTAGAACTAGAAATACGTGTTCACAACAACCCTCGCTCAATGGTATTAAATAATAAAACAACGTCATGCAATTCGGTACATCCTAATTAATTAGGCCAGGATAATAATAGTTCCATTAGTAAATAACTCTAGTGTTAGTCATGTAAATCATTGATGAAGTAAATTGAGGAGTTGTGTAAATTAGTTATTGTCAATTTGGTTTAGTAAATAATAAAGGGGAGTTTTGTATATATTTTACAACTGCATGTGTGAGTAAACACTACATTTGGCGACGAGGATGGCAGTAAGCTTGAAAATAGGAGGAATAATGGCGTTTGACTTCACTGGAGATCAGAGGCGTAGGAACGGATTTAAAGTTGGGGGGGGGGGGGGGGGGGGGGGGGGGGCTGATGTGGACAAGCAGTAATCAGTGACCGCATTTTTAGCGGGGGACGATTTTGAAATCTAGAAGCTCGGAAAGACAATTTGCAGCAATTTGAGCAAACTTTTCGTCTAATTCTACAACGAGCATAATTCAAATGAATCCAAGCTAACCTGCTTCCTCTTACCATGTGACGCCATTTTTTGCGCCTAGTAATGATAGAAGGGTCTGGGAACCAATATAACACTCGCGTGGCAAGGGTTCACGAGATTTTACAAACGGGTGTAGCCTGAAGTGTAGATGAAGCCCGTAGGTAGATTACCTTAAGTAGCTTCTCTCCCAGCCTCTATAGTCATACTAATATACAATTGTAGAAAAACATTAAAGTTAGCAATGCTTGTCCTGTAAAATGCTCTTAATTTCCTAAATTTGGCTAAAATATCTTGGGACCAGCTGTTTATTAAAGGCTGGAAAGTTGCCTTGTTGCAGCATATTATAGGCAAATGTAATATATGCAAATATATAGTTCTAAGTAATCAGATACAGTTCTGTCAGTGCAGGGACGGTTAAATTTTCCAAACTTTCAACATTGGCAAACTGCACACCATTAATAAACCGTCTTGATTACATGGAGGGGAGTTAGCTGGGTATCCAAGCTGGCTCACAAAGCTAGCCTGTGTGCAGACGCTTCCTGTTTACGCTGAAGCCATAAAAATATTTATAATTTTAGTGCATTTATAATTTGAGCGTGTTCGCCTCATTTAGTATTGGACAATTGACAAATTACTGTCATGGTTAGTGAGTAAACTCGGATACCGAGGCAGCTCGCCTCCATGTAATCGAGGCCAAGCATCAGTTTGAATGTGTGTATCTGGCTGTACAGACCAACTAACAGTTGGTGAATGGCACACTTGTAAGCTCACCTCATATAATATCAGGACAAATTACTGTCTCGGTTAGTGAGCCAGCTCAGATACCAAGCCAGCTCACCTCCATATAATCAAGGACAAAAAAAACAGTTTGAAAGGTGT
Source organism: Chrysogorgia sp. JL179-B06 (assembly GCA_035772405.1). Classification (NCBI taxonomy): domain Eukaryota; kingdom Metazoa; phylum Cnidaria; class Anthozoa; order Scleralcyonacea; family Chrysogorgiidae; genus Chrysogorgia; species Chrysogorgia sp. JL179-B06. The sequence continues at coordinate 4,302,194 of JAYKKM010000048.1, forward strand.
GTACAATGAATCTGTCTGTGCAGACCAACTAACATGTAGTTGGCAAACAATTTGTGTGGGGTGAGGGACAATCGAAAATACATGGCTGAACATGCAAGCTGTCACTGGAATACCGGCGAACAATAACAAACACTTCATCCATTGGAGTTGATTCTGATAAACAAACTTCCCATGCAGGTTAATATTGCAGAAGACTCCGCGTAGTGCCGTTGTCAGCAGTAACTTTTACAGATAACTGAGGGGTTTTCGGATTCTTATTAAAATTTGTGAACAGATGACATTCAATAACAAATGAAATGCATGTACCAGAAAATATAAATGCACACACTTGAGGTATAAGCTATTGAACGAGTTGATTTTGTATAACTTTATTAACACCTCAATAAACAATCCAGGCGAAGATAAAACAAATTACAAATACTAAAGTTATCTCAATACATTCAATTAGCTTTCCCATGTAACGTTTATTTCTCGGGTCTCTTCAGCATATTTATACCAGTACTTTGCAACTTGTCTTTGTCAATGTTCATTGTCTTAACAGTCTTCAGGTTTAGAAGTTTTGAATAGCATTTTGCAGTACAATTTAATGACATATTTAAGCAATATTCAGTTTTGTATAAGATTGTTTTGAATTTTGTATTGAATAGTTTGAGTTGCTCTTTGAGATCACGGACCAACCAGTTTCGAAATCGATCGTCATCTTTTAGTATAGGTCTACCGCGATTGGCGTGTGGAGTTCTAACTGAGCATAGTGAGCGTATTAACGATCAATTCACGATTCCGTTACTTTCAAAATCTACCAACAGAGTCAGAGAACAACATGTCTGAAACATGAACAACATGTCTGAAACACAACCCGCAACATGTCTGACGGGAAATATTATTGCGCAATTTTGCAAATTTGTGGAACCCCAAAAATAATACGACTAATAATGAAGACGAAACCGAGCTAGACTCGCGCTACCACAGGTACAGTAGCCCGAGTAATAAAGGAAGTTTTGTATATGTTTTACAACTGGTGTGAGTAAACACTACAAACTCGACATATTGAAATAGGAAAAAAATCCGCAGCCGCTCGAACCGCGAGACTGATTGGTTTTACGCTTTAACCACCTTGATTGATCTAATAAAGGTTGATCTAAACAGTATTGGAATCTTCTACTCGTTTTCACTTTCGGACTTGATATTCCAAAAGTCGAGCGTAGTGTAAATGGAGCTTTAAAAACATTTTGATCATCACATTGGCAAGACGTTGTTCAAATGGAAGGAATTTATACGAATATCAACGACAATGCAGATCGTTCTGTCGCATTAATATATTAAAAAGTGACGTGACCGAAATTGCTTTACAGTACATGTATTGTAAGTAACTATTAGTTGGTGTATTCTGACCTCCGAAACTCGATTTCTCTTGCTCGTATGCCTTGAAATAACATAATAACTTCCTGTCATTGTCTAGATTGTCTGACACCAAGGCTTCTTTGCAAGTTGAGCAACTGTGGATCTTCATACATTTATGGAGCAAGTAACCAGAAATATAATGCAATGGCATTTTCTTTATGTTTGAGTTTACATTTGTCTCCCGATAATCAGTTGGCCCAATATCCAAGGTTTGAGGTTGAGGAGACGTGGTATAACCAGTGCTGGTGCATTTGATGTTTCTACATCCCACTATATATATATAAACCTAGGTATTTTCTTGTAATTACTTTGTCTGAAGATGACTTTGAAATAAAGTCGAAATATCATAATTTCAGCGTGAACTGGCAAGATTATTAGTAACGAAATACTGACGTTTCAAGCAGAGCACTTCATGACGAAGGGCTCCGCTCGAAACGTTTGTATTTCGTTAATAAAAATATTGGCAGTTCACCACCTTTTCACTTTGCTATATATCCAAAACACTGTTACGCAGCTACTTTTTTATTACAATTTCACATTGTTTTATAGTGTTTGTGTAAACTGGGCAAGATGGTCATCCAACTTCCGCACAATTCCCAGCCGAAAAAGTGAGAGAAGAACTGAAAAACAATTTCAATGCCATAGTGAATTGTACTGGTGTTGGGTTATCATTGTTCCCTCGCTGTTGTCTAAAACGGTTTTTTGGCGGTCCAGTATCCATCTGATTCGCGCGCTCTGATTGGCTAGCGAGCGGTCCGGTATCCTACGATACGGACCCCGATACCGGACCGCTGCGGGTTTAAATACAAATACAAAAAAGTTTTTTTAATATTTCGTATACTATTTTACTCGTCGCTTTTTACTACCTTTTGAAACAATAATAAATGTAAAAACAAAATAAGATGTAAAAACAAAATAAGATGGATAGTGACAATGAAAGCTATCACAGCAAAAGCGAATTTTATTATCCCGAAGATGAAGATTTTATATACGAAAAAGAAAAAAGTCCAGCGAAGTGGTAACATTGTGCAAGATAACTTGGACCAAATTCAAAATTTTATTTAAGAATAACGGCCTGCAAATACAGTTAAGTATACCTACGAGATGAATGTGTGGAACCGCTTCTGTGCTACAGTAAACGAATGCTTACAAAGCAGCTTCAGTTGTCAGCGGAATGGGCAGCGGAAATGACCGCTAGCGCTCTTAGCTCCCGTTTGTTTTTACACGGCGGCAGATTTTCTTGTCTTATTTATTACAAAAAAATAAATATGTTATTTAGCGTTTTGGTAAGCGCGAAAATCCGTGTCTGAAAGTGGGGGGGATGACTGCATCGTTTGCGGAAAGTCAGAAGGGGATAATCATACATTGGTCAAAAAGTGGGGGGGATACATCCCCCCCGTCCCCCCCAGGATTGACGCCCTTGCCTCGGTCACAAAAATGTCCCTCGACCTGCGGCCTCGGGCTATTTTTGAGGCCTCGGGCAAATATTTTTCTACACGAACCTCCCAGCCGGTAAATAACATATATTTCTTTGAAGTACTATACTACTTTCAAAAAACATCTATCATTAATCATATACATGTATGATTTCATGCCTTTTTTTTAGAGTCAGTCACCAACCTCGTATACGAGGTTGGTGACTGACTCTACCTTTTCATATACAAAAATAATGCTTTCACTGATATTTAAAATAATCTACAGCAACATATGATTATTATCTTTATCATTTGTCATGCACTAAATCACAATGTCTTGAACAGTCTGGTCAGTTTCTTATTATGAGTTGAAATCCAGGAACAGCAATACAGTCAAATATGTCAGTATACTGCAGCAGTCAAATATTGTCCATTATGTGTAATCTTAGTGAAACTTAATGGTCTGAATTTAAAGTATTTGAGACAGTGTTTCATTAAAATTCCCATCAAGTTGTCTCTTCAAGAATGGAAGCTTGCTTTCAATCTAATGAGCTGTCAAATCCAGATAAAGTTCAAACAGAATATCAACTAAAATAAAGAAGAAAAAACGCATATATTATAATAATCTGAAACTTTACAAATATGGCAAGGTAAGCAAAGAAGACAGTAAAAAGCCTTGTCCATACACAATATGTCTTTACAAGTATTATTGGGATAAGAGTAAAAACGCTATAAGAACTCGGCAAACAGAGAAAACAGAGAAGGATGAAATCGCGCTGGTATTATTACTGACTGAATAGCCTGCGAAGCAGGCGTTTAGGGATTGGGGGATGGGCGGATGGAACGCCTTCACGAAAGACCCATGTTTTTGGATTTCGACGTCGACCAGAAGACGCTAAATTCTGATTGGCTAACTCAACTCATTAGTATTCAGGGGGTTTACTGTCAGGAAATAAACATTTAAAAATGGAGACTTCAGAAAAACCGTGTTCGTAGATTATTTTCTTTCGAAAGCTTTAATCGATCTTCACCGTTGCTGGTCGTAGCTTTAAATTAAAACAAAATGGAGCTGCTGGCAGGAAAAGATGTTTTGATGGTATTACCAACGGGATTTGGCAAGGGTTTGATGCGAGCGCGTGATTATCAGTCGGCAGATGAAGTAGCCTAGCTATTACTGTGATTTCTACCTTGTCCTCAGGTGTTTCAACAGTGCTGTCTGGACCTTCGGAGAATTCCTTCGACGTTTCAGAATAAAGAGACTTGCGGCTAGACGTACATGTATATACTGTAAGTGATCGTTTCTACGTTGTATTGCATATGAAATTTCTTGGCCAAATCCCATTCTGGAATTACGGTGTTCGGTAGTCAGATGTCGCTTCATTCTATCAAGGCAATTAATGTTATCGCCGTTGGTGGAACATTGCTGTCTCCTTCTTTCGCATGTGTTAATACTGATTTAATAAATTTATAAAGTTCAAAAGCATTTCTTATTTTTTCTGCCGCAAGACCTACACACCCGCTCGGAGAAAGTTTCACTGCGTAGTAATGCCAAGCTGATTGATTCACAAGCCATATACTGTAATGCATGCATTAAAATATGCGATACATGTATTAAAATTGATCGGATCAAATTGTGTATGTACATGTATACCTTCTAACCATAAGTAAATTAATCTCTTACCTTCCATTTAAAATATATCAAAGTAAAATGAAAATCGCCGTGATAGTTTTCCAGCTAGAACCGTTTTAGTGATCCGACTTCGTTTTTCGCCATGGAGTTTACTTCCTTTCAACATGGCAGCGCGACGCATGCGCACTAAAAAAACGAGGACACCGCGTACCGCAGAAATTTTTTTGGGGATCACTTCCCATGGGAAGCCATCTGATTGGCTAACCCGAAATAACTTTTATCCTAACCCTAAATAACCGTCCTAACCCTAACCCCCTGCCTAACGAGTTTTCTAACCCTAACTCCCCGTATTTTCAAGCATTCAAGTCAACAGACTAAACCTTCACCGCGTCTACAAAGAGATGAACACTAACCATTTAACATTAAAAACTGATTATTGGAAACAACTAACAAGTCTGAGAGACCTTTGGCAAGTGATAAAAATACACTTTAATTTCATTTTATACTATATTATTCGTAGTTAAAGCAATCACTAAAATTAATATAATGCATGATTTACATTTCCTTAATGTACCAGTCAATGTAAATCCCCACCCACCCCAGGCCGCGGATAAGCGGGGACTTGGATTTTGAACCTGGCAAAAAGGGTTGCAGGCTTCGCCCCTGGGGACTTTTTGCGAGGAAAATCCCCCGCTCTTTCTTCGCAAGAGCTCTTGAAGCGTGCCACATCGGAAAATCCCCCGCTCTTTCTTCGCAAGAGCTCTTGAAGCGTGCCACATCATTTCACACAAAACAAGTTAAAATAGTTTTTTTTCTTTATTGAAAGATTAAACCAACAAAAATCCTTTCCTTTAAAGATTCTTAAAATATTAATGCACCATCAGGATGGCTTAATCTAAATCACAAATCAGTTGGACTTGGATGTAAAATGTAAATTTTCCTACCTGACAACCAGCTAAAACCGCCACAATCTCGTTCCCAGAGCGCTCTGGGAACGAGATTGAAATTGCCATAAGCTGGTTACTTCATGTAAGCCTGTCCCCAACACAATGATAATCCTTCCTAACATGAAGTAGCAACCCATTATTGATTGAAGAGCAATTTTAGTTTCCAGTCCTCTCTCTTCCAAAAAGCCCTGGGTCCAAGGGTGGGGGACGATCATCTCTTGGGCGTTCTATTTCTCCAATACTAGAAAATGCCTTGCTTATGCCCCGCTTATCCGCGGCCTGGGGTGGGCGGGGATTTACATTGACTGGTGCATAACTCCAACAACCATCTTAAATAAGAAAATCTCACCTCTTTTTCGGTCAACTTGACAAAGTTAGGATAAATCAACTAAAATGTAAATAAATGTTGCAACATTTGAGAATCAGTTGACTGTCACTTGACTATCACTTGACTACCTCCCATGAGAAGTAGATAGAAAAATAAACTCCTAGTAATGACCCTGCGACTATTTATTATTTATTATAATTTATTATAAATTATAATTTATTATACAATAAATTAAGAAACAATATTTGTAATTTGTATTTTTATCTTAGCTAAAATTTAAATAAAATAACTATAAACATGTCCGAAATGAAATTAGTTGAATTCTAGTTTCCAGATTATATACAGGAGATTTTATGATTTTGTTGAAGACCTAATTGAATAAATTTATTGGGTAAATCAAAATTGAGTTTTCCAGATTCTTTTTTTCAAATAATACTAGATTAAGAATCAGGTTTTCAGATATGCCAAGTTATTTGCACTGGAAAATATTGCTTAAATAACATAATTATGACTAAATTAAGCTTAACTACCATATATTAAACAATATACATGTAGATCTAATATTATGAGGATTATGAACTCGGGTGGTGAATAATAATGAAGCAAATGGCTACTCCGAGTGATGAACCATACCGGACAAGTAGAGAAAACTCTACTTGGCCCGGTTGGCCAGACTGGAAAGTTTGTATGTTAAATACAAAATTAATTATGTTGATTACGTAAAACTAATAAAATTTTCTGTGAAAATGACTTGGCGTGGCATAATTGGCTTTAGCGAACAGAGGCATAAATAGCTTTAGCGTAGACAGTTTTTTGAATATATAGCAAAGTGAAGGGCTCCGCTCGAAACGTCAGTATCTCGTCACTAAATTCTTGGCAGTTTACCACCTTTTCATATATATATATATATATATATATATATTGAAAGGATTTAGGGTGAAGGAAAATTTCGAGTGTTGGAATACATACATTTTAAGACCAAACCGGGACCAGTTGCAAAAAATGCAACTTCAAGGCCTTCCGGCTGGAATTGAACCCGCGACCCTGCGATGCTAGTGCAGTGCTCTGACCACTGAGCTACGGAAGCCGTTGCCGAGAGCCTAGTCACGAGTTCTGTATATATGGTGGTAATGCCGGGATAAGATTCTGGGTATATTATAGGTAATATTTGGCATTTCACTCGATATATATATATATGTATAAATCCAGACCAACATACAGATTAGACTTTTATATATATATATATATATATATATATATATATATATATATATATATATATATATATATATATATATATATATATATATATATATAATATATATATATATATATATATATATATATATATATATATATATATATATATATATATATATATATATATATTATATATATATATATATATATATATATATATATATTATATATATGTATAAATCCAGACCAACGTACACTATAGATTAGACTGTCACTATGCCATCATTTATTTAAAACTGCATCGTAAATACTGAATTAAATTAATATGTGTGCAGAAAAGTCAAAAAAACCAAATTATAATACTTATATATAATTAATGAAAAATCCAAATTACAAAGCTTTATGGCATATTGGAATAATGCAGAATAACGAAGATGAATTGATAACAATCAACAACTACACACAATATAAACCTTCAAAGACATTTTAGAGCATCCTGGTTTGTATTTCTGCCTTCTATAATTGCAACCAAGCGATGGAGGTAAGGATCAAGACAATATATATATATATATATATATTGTTGATTGTTGTAATGTTGCCATTTCGGAGCAATTTAATATAGAATACCCGTCCACTTTTGAAACCGCATTTAAAGGCAGAAATACAAACCAGGATGCTCTAAAATGTCTTTGAATATAATGTCGAAGGTTTATATTGTATGTACTTGTTGATAATTATCAAATTAACTGGGGTTTTAAAATAGAACGAAGCAATTGTAATGATGAACTTTATAATACAACAATAATAACAATAAGCTTTTTTCTTGATTTACCTCCATTGCTTGTCCCAGCTCTAAATCAAAAGTAACGACGCAAAAGCACGTAACCCATCTATTAAAACGGTCCCACGGCAGTATTTGTTTGCTGTAACCATCGAGAAAACGAAGGCATAACGTGTCGTCATAACGAGAAGTCGCCATGATGACAGTAGAATACGAGATATCAACGTATACTTCGTGTAGTAATACATTCTCGTATCAGAGCCTGCGTTCCTTTTGGCCAGCGCCATGAAACGGGAACCATAGAGATCCAGCATATCCTCACTCTTATAATGACTATAATGATCAATCAACCATTCCTGTTAAAATGATGATAATGATCAAATTAAGAGCGTTAATGCTAGAACCCAACCCCAACACAACAAAGATCCTAACCCTAACCCCCCGCCTAATGGGTTTTCTAACCCTAACCCCCCGCCTAATATGTTTTCTAACCCTAACCCCCCTAACAAGAGGGGGGTTAGGGCGTCCCGCTCCACGCGCGGACCTAATTTATTAATTCCTTTTTCTCCCAACTCACTTCGGGACCGCAGAAAATAACTTATTAATTAATCCATAGAATCTTAATCACTACACATTCCAAGCATGATATCAAGAATTACCCAGACCGAGGTCAATGTTATCTGCCGAAGCCGAGTGTGCAATTTGGCATATTTGTCATCTCAAATCATTAAATTCTGTTCTGTTAAAGTGCCACTACGATCAAATTTTTACCTATCGATATTTTTACGTATTTATAAAGCAGAGCTGCTAAATATTACTCGGTCGAAACCGTTTTGCGATTCGACGATGCCAAGTATTATTTTTCTTACTCCGAATCTGGAGTTGTTATGTCCGCCATTAATCGTTCATGTTCTTGACCAGCGTAACGAAGTGACGTCAGATTCTCAACGCGAAGACTCCACATGGCTAATTCTTCAAGTAAATCAAGGTGGTTTTTTCAAATTCGTCGTCTGAAATGCTGAATATTTCATCTACTTCTCGAAGAAAACAAGAAAACAAATAACCTCGACTGAAATTCAGGCGTAGCATTGAGAATCCGACGTCACAAACAATATTACCTTTTGAAATCGCGGGCTCACTTGGAACACGTTTTTACGTAATGGTAGCCTAAATAATAGTGATTTCAGAGCTCAAAATACTTACTTCAGAATACCATTTTGTAGTTGTTTTTTACATCGATGATCACTTTCGACCCTGAATTACTATTCTATGTTAAAGAAAATCTAAAAAACAGGGGTGAATTTTCATCGTAGTGGCACTTTAAGTCATGAAGGTACACTGCGCCTGAATATTAAACAGTTTGGGTTATTTAGTGAATATTAAACAGCTATTTAGTGATTTAGTTTGATATATGTCTTATGAAACATTCTCACACTCATTAATAATTCATGAATTATCATAGCCAATCCATGAACGTATACCGCATCACATGCATGAGTTTTGATACCCAATGAAAACCTGTAGGAAACTTGCTAGTGAACTGGATCACATTTCTTAATCTACATATTAAAATAAAATCGCTATCGGAGCAAATCGCTAAAGGAATACTCGTTTGAGAAGCTAGATCAAACACTCGTTTGTCGTGTTTCATCAGGGGACTCCAAACACTCGAAAACAATAAAAACCTCGGGCTACGCCCTCGGTTTTTATTTGTTTTCTCGTGTTTGGAACCCCTGATGAAACACTCAAAACTCGTGTTTGATGTAATATATGAAACAACGAGAGCGAGTGTTTTCATCGGGATATCCAAACACGAGAAAATAATGGTGAAAACACGAGCGCGCAGCGCGAGTGTTTTTGTCCATTGTTTTCGAGTGTTTGGATATCCCGGTGGGACACGAGCTCGAGTTGTTTATATAGCTTCTGAAATGAATGGAGAGGTAAGAGGAATGTTTTCGTTTGCTGATTTGAATAGAATTTCTAACGAAGGATATCGTAATTAGGAATTCTATTGAGGGTATTACACAATGCATAACTGAAGTGGGTTTTCCACGATGAATAGATAATGATAAATTAAATAGTGGAGTTGAGATGATTGTGATGCATGGTAGAGGGTTTTGTTTCTGCGAGTACTAAAACTGGACAAGTGTGTGTTTACTGGCTGTAACATTAGATTTGTGGTAGACGACAAAGAGTGAATAAAGGAATTTTGTGTGTGAATTTGTTTGCTGACTTGATTTTGCATACGTAATTAAGATATTTGATCCAAACACTAGTGTTTGGATCAAATATCTTAATTACGTATGCAGCTGAAATCTTTTGTCTGGCGGTGTTTGACCGGGGTATCCAAACAGCATCATGTGACCGAATGCTTACATGCTATTGGTTTAATTACTCATGAATTATTAATGAATTTTAGAACATTACTTCATGAATAATTCATGAGTTAATTAACCAATCAGAGTAGGCGAATTAATCAGGTGATTGCGGTTGGATACCCCGGTGAACCATGCCAACACAATACGCGTGACCTGGATATTAGATGAACAACGTTGTTCATCTAATATCTTAATTACGCATGCAAATAATCTTCAAAATTGTAAACTGCAATTTAAATTATAACTAATTACTATTGTGTTCAATTGAGATGCTATATGAACAACTCGAGCTCGTGTCCCACCGGGATATCCAAACACTCGAAAACAATTAACAAAAACACTCGCGCTTCGCGCTCGTGTTTTCATTACATTGTTTTCTCGTGTTTGGATATCCCGGTGAAACACTCGCTCTCGTTGTTCATATATAACTTCAAACACTCATTAATAATTCATGTCGAAAAGACAAAAGAAAATCACTACCGTATCGTGTCTTTAAATGTGATAAAGGTTCGTCCTGATTTACATAAACTTTATCTTTGATTTTCTCGGCTTAGACAACATCGATTTTCAAAATTACTACGCCAATGAACTTATCAAATGGGTCGTGTTTGAAGCCGTTTAATAAACACTGCTGCTCGTTTATTAAACAATACATTAAATCCAGACAGCATAAACTTTGTAGTTTAAAGGTAAGTCTCAAAGATAACGTCCACCGAAAATATATTCAGATTGGCAAATGATGGGTTATTATCTATGTTTCCAAGTAAACGGAGTAAGCTGACTACACTATAAAAACGTCGAACAGTATGCGGAAAGGGGGATGACTTTGTACACGTATTTCCAATCCATTGTAAATACATAATAGCAGTGATAGCGTACTCGGAGTCGGTAATATTTGAAATACTTGAAAACGCCTCCCCCAAGATTGCAACGCTGAGTGCAGCACCTGGACGATCTCGGATAATTCGAGATGACTTCGGATTTTTGTGAGAAAATATGTGCCAGTTTCAAAGTATTTTGCTAAGAGTTCTGCAACAAATTATGTTCAAAATGTTTAGGTGTAGTTTCTAACGTTTACAATTGTTGAGAATAATCAAAATAATTTGAATAATTATTCCAAACCAATGGACCTCTGTACCTTACACTATTTCTACCATACTCAGTATTTCAGTAGGACTTATTACTCTAAAGTCATTTTTTCTTCTTAATTTTGAGCATGTTTAAAATATGTACTAAAGTTCAAAGCGAGGTTCTTTACTGTTTTTTTGTTTATTCAATGCTACTGAAACAAATCTTTCTTTAAAGAGTATGAAGACTTTCAAATGTGAGGTGCTGGTTTTGTTTATATGGTTTGTTTATATAAAACAGTATAACTACAGGTCTCACCGATTCTCCAGGGTACTCAGTTAAATAATAAATAAATATGGTCATCCAAGGTAAATCTCTGTCTCGCCATATTTATTTATTATTTAACTGAGTTACTTCATGTAAGTGTAGCTATACTGTTTTGTAAACAAACAATATAAACAAAACCAGGAACATGCGCAGAACGCACCATATGTCACCTTTAAAAGTCTTCATACTCTTTAAAGAAAGATTTGTTTCAGTAATCTTGAATAAACAAAACAGTAAAGAGCCTCGCTTTGAACTTTAGTACATATTTTAAACATGGTCAAAATAAAATGATTGAGAAACATTATTGATTTATAAATAATTCAGAAAAAGATTCTGATTTCCAGATGGAAATCGATCCCATTTATTTATTTTATTATTTGATTATAACCATATTTAAACAGGTTAAACTTGTTCAGCTATTAAAAGCTGCTATCCTACAAGGACCTGTGTCTAGATACAGTAAAATAGTTAAAAGTTAAAATATTAAGATTAAAAATATTAATAGTCAAACCTATGCTAATTACAATATCGAAAAACATTAAACAACCTATATATAGACCAAAATGATGGTCAAAAGGTACTATTTAAAATTATTTTTCTAAATAAATAAAATAAAACTATATTATATATAGCAAAGTGAAAAGGTGGTAAACTGCCAAGAATTTAGTGACGAGATACTGACGTTTCGAGCGGAGCCCTTCATCAGAGTATATATATATTATATAATATTATATATTATATATATATATATAATATTATATATATATATATAATATTATATATATATATATAATATTATATATATATATATATATATATATATATATATATATATATATATATATATATATATATATATATATATATATATATATATATATATATATATATATATAAATAAAACCATAACCTCTTGAACTAACATATATAAAGTGACGTTTATTTGAATTACTCAAACCTGCACCCTACTGTGTCATAGTCATGCAGTTGATTTTATTTTTAACAACACAGTTATACTTCAGAAATTTTCTTTGTGCCGCATTGGCTCGCGAGATCAGAACCATGAGAGAGCGCGTGGTGTCATATCCTAAATGGCGTAGTGCTTTCAATGCTTGCCATTACATTCGTAACAAATGGAAACAGAAAGTTTTTGGTTTACTCTAAAACCATGACAGGATCAAAGAACCTTCACGGTTTATACAATCTTTTTTCTAATGTAGGCTGCATTATACATTACGCACGCGCAGCACTTTTAACTCGAGGCCTGGTATATCTCAATGATGCATGCAAATCTTAATTAATCAACGAAAAAACGACGTAATTTCATTACCTGGGCTCAAATAATGAGTCTTGAAATGGTAAATTGTTTGCTGCAGCTCAAACTTTTAACGCAAACTCAGAAAATGTTTCTGAGCCCCAGATGGGGAATCGAACCCGCAACCTTCATGATCTTCGATTCCCTTCAGGGACTCAGAAACATTTTCTGAGTTTGCCTTAATAGCTTGAGTAGCAAACAATTTACCATATCAAATAACCAAGCTGCAAGTCACATTTAATATATTCTGATAAGATACACAGACATATCGAGACTGCTGAATGAGAAGGACGTATGTCGCACGCACGAACTAATACACAACGTAGCCTTCGTTCTGTCATCTGAGTTCTGGTAGCTCAATGGTTACATCGTCTAACCGGAGATAATGAAGGTTGCGGGTTCGATTCCCGTCTGGGGCTCAGAAACATTTTTGCAGAAACAGTTTGCGTTAAAAGCTTAATTGAGAAGCAAACATTTTACCATATTAAAATAACCAAGCTGCAAGTCACATTTAATAGAGTCTTGAAAGTTATCAACGGAGATTCACCAAGTGCATTGCAGGACTGGAAGCATTACCGTACAAGGAAAGACTGTTAAAACTGGGGCTTACCACGTTGTTAGAACTTCGTGCACGTGGAAACGCTAATCGAAACCTTCAAGATCACAAAAGGTTTTATAGATTATGGACACGCAATGTTCCGCAATTCGAGATCTGGAAGAAACTTGTTACACATAATACATATCAAAATCTAATTTGTCTAGGAAATGGGGATATCTTCTATATCTTGATATATTCGGAAAGGCATTATGAGTGGATATTGGGAACTTTCACAGGAAATTTTTCAGACGATTGTAGTTTTTAAAGATATCTAAAATTGTTTTCTTTTCAATACGGAACGAGTATTTTTTGTAATTACCTTAGAGATGCACAGGAGGCATAATTATTAAACTTAAACTTAAGCGCCCGAATATTACAAAGTGAATCAGACATTTTCTCAAACAAGAATGTATTCATGAATAGCTAGATACGTTGTTCCAACTAAAAACAAATTATCACATCTAGACACTAGATTTATAACAAAAAGAAATTGAAAAAGTTTCCTAAACTTTATCTTTGAAACAAAGATAAATTCAAATGCAGGATCATTGTTTACAACTTTTAATTAATATCAATTAAAACAATCGGATGTAAACTAAAACATTCCAACTAAAACAAATTATCACGTTCAGACACTAGATTTCTAACAAAGAAAAATGAAAGTTTCTTTAACTTTATGTTTAAAACAAAGATAAGATCACATGAAAGATCCTTCTTTTACAACTTTTCCTTAATAACAATTAAAACAATCGGATGTAAACTAAAACATTCCAACTGAAACAAATTATCATGTTCAGACACTAGATTTCTAACAAAGAGTAAAGTTTAAGTTGTACTAAATCTTGTGTTAACTTGTAAAGTTTAACTTAGGCACTAAATATTATCTCTACAAATGTTGTGATGTACACAACGAAACGTTAGATCTTATTAAAACTTTAGTATGCCTTTCGTCGTGTTTTGTGCTGGGTTTTAATATTTTTAACAAAGCCTGGCCAATCTCTAGCTAATGTTCTAAATGGAAAGTTTCTTTAAAATGACAACGTCACTTGGATGTAAACTGAGATATTCAGACTAAAATGAAAGAGGACGGAATTTCATCTCAGTCTTCTTTAACGAATAATTCCATCCTTTCCAGAAACGCCAGCTTACTCCTTCTTTAAAAAGACTGCGAGGATTATGTAGATACCGAGCATTTAAGTTGGAGTCATGACAGTTGTTAAACCACCAGGCGCCACTGTAACGAACAGCACAGTTTTCACCCGACAGGTCATTATCCTCGTCTTTAGTGGTAAATTTCATTCCATTGTGTGCAATAAGTGAGTCACCAGCATTGCCTACAATAAAATATCAAATAATTATGACTAAAAGAGTATAATAATTATGACACAAAGTATAATAAGTCAATTAGAAATAGGTCAACGATTCAAAGTCCATGTTTTTGTAACCTGAATAACCTCCAACGGTTAACTTGTATTTTTTATTCTCAGCTGCCACTGCAAATGTTGTGTACTCAGCATAACGTGTCTCATTTTCAAAATCCTCCAGATCAATTCTCAAAACATTTTGACCACTTTGCAACACATGGAGCTTCTTTAGACCAAGCCAGAACTCGCCATTTAAATCTCCAAATCCTTTGGTATGGTTGTACCATCCAAGATAAAAGTCAATACTTCCATCTATTCTTCTTTGAAAGACAGTCCAACCTCCTCCACTTGTTGTCATATCACATCTAACTTTGAAGGCTCCAAGACTATCATGGTCAATTGTGTAAATTCCATCTTTTCTTTCTCCTTTTTTGTACAAATCAGAACAACTCTTCGGTATGACTTAAGAAATACAATGAAGCTTTCATTATATTATTATTATTATTATTTCATTATGTTATTATTATTATTATTATTATTATTATTATTATTATTATTATTATTATTATTTATTCGTTATATATATATATATATATATATATATATATTTTTATTCTCTCTTTGCAACTTGTTTTTGTATATGGTCTTTCGACCATCAAGGTCAATTGTGTAAATGCCATCTTTTCTCTCTCCATTTTTGAACAAATCAGAACATCTCTTTGGTACTATAGAAATACAATGAAGCTTTCATTAATGAATTTTTATCCCATCGCATGGACGGAAATTCCCAGAATTTTTTAAAATATAATCATATAATCACTGAGAAATATTGATTCACCCGCAACTATATATGTCATGTTAGGTGTGATATTATGGATGATTGATTGATGTGTCCCGTTTCTTCCTCGCACGGTTTAAATTGTTTGTTATAAATTTGTTTCCTGTGGCGGCATTTTGAGACGATTTCACTCCTCTTGTTTAGAAGAAGTTTTTTATCGGCTTTTACCAGCTGCAATTTTTCTTCCAAGCAAAGGTTACACTTTTTTGCGCCACTTTGGTAGGATGCTGCATGACTCAAAATCGACCGGTTACAGAGAAGCTACGTTTGTTTCTTTTGAGTCTCCAGATATACTTCGATATCTCTGTTTCGTTCTCGTACAACTCATTTCGGAAAGAATTTTGGTGGTTTCTGTATCGCTGTTTAACTCATTCGCCGTCATCCCGATATAAATTTTCTTTTCGCTGCTATCCGTGGTCGAAATTTCCGCTTGATATATGACGTTTGTTGTCAGGCAGTTTAACCTTTGCTTAAAGTGTAACGGTCGTACAAGACTTATGAAGTCGTGAATCGAAAAACATGGCACATGGTAACGAAAAATTAAAAATTTACAAGACGCCCTGGGCGACTGGGCGTTAATTCGGACTACTTTTGGGCTGGTATGGCATACTATATATCCCCGTAAATCTCATACATATTTTGAAAGTTCTGTAGCGTTTGCTTTGGTGCAGTGCGAAATGAGTTGCGATGCTTAACTCAATGTAGTTTGTGTTTTCGTTGTTTTTTTTATTTGTAACTTGGGATCGGTATACCAAGTGTGAGCGAGACATTCTCTTTGAAGGGGTCACGTTACCTTTGCTCTGCAGTTCGATTTCCGGCTTTGGTTTTCGTCTGCGCTGTTGAGTATTCTTTCGTTGTGTGATATAATTACGTTGGATAACATCAGATCAGATCACACAATCAGCGTGCTTTTATCGAGATATAATACAGACTCAGCTTTGAGGTGAAATTGGCCAATCAGAGCGCGATTTGTAACTCATTTACTTCCGATCGTTTTATAAATGCATTTAAGGAGGCTCCATACACTTTTTCATTAGAGGAACTGGGAACCAAACACGATAGCACTCGTGAAAATCTCGCGCGTGCGAGGAAGTCCGAGGAAATAAACAAAAATAGTTAAGGTTCCTAGCTTTTCAAAGTATAATCGGCCTCGTATTTTTAGCTTCTTATGTGGCAGTTCTAGCTTCAGGTGAATTTACAGCAGGTATAGGTGAATCGATGAGGTCGCTAGGGATGATACAATATCAGGCCAGAAGCAAAAATAAAGAGACAAGTACACCAATGGAATAAACGTCAGCAGAAATATTTTTAGAAAAAATAAAGACAAGTCTTGGCACGTACCAATAATACGGATAATACCGTCTAAACGATAATCAATGGCTGCTTACCCATGGGATGGATAAAAATTGCTGGTAGTGATATGTCGATCAGTAAAACACTCGGCTATCGCCTCGTGTTTTACACGCATCTCTCGTGCCATTATAACTCGATAATCACACGCGACACGTTTTTTATTTCTTAACTAAACATTTCATAGATCAAGTAATTAATAAACAAAATCAAAAGGATTAAAGTACAGTATAAAATTTGTCGAACTTGTTAAAGATAAAGTCCTTAGGCTCAGCTCAAACTCGTGTTTGGCAAGCTGAAATACTCTGAAATTGTTATTCCTTTTTCTCTGTTCCACCTCAAATATGGGCTTGGTCGTATCGCATTCATTCGGTAAAGCTTAAAGGGACACTCCAGCCCCAAAGCAAGTTTCATTCAAACGAAAGGCTATGTAAACTAACTTCAGAATGAGTATTAGTTTCCTTCAAATCTTTTTAGTTTTGGAGAAATTTGACTTTGTTTGTCGTAATTTTCGCACATTGGGGGCCGCCATTGTTGCTTTGCTTGCGGGCGAATTAGCGTTTTGACGTCATTGAATGATAGAAACAAATGTTCTTCGACAGCGCGGTTTTCTGTCTAAACGTAAATATTCTTGATTTATCGTTCAATACTTTCTACAATGCCTGATTGCATGGTTCCAGACTGTACATATAATTCACGCAAGACTTGTGGGAATAAGTTACCATCGAATTCCTCTTGAAAGTTAACTGCGACAAGCGTGGCTGGCCAGAATTCGCCGCAATATCCATTGCATGTGCACGCAACAACTCGTTTGTTTGTTCGGAACATTTTACACCTGATTGCTTCGAGAAAAGCATGCGTAAATTAGTGCCTGGCCACCAAAACAGGAGAAAACTTAAGGCTAATTCAGTACCATCTATATTTCTACGAAGATATCCCGACGAAAAATCAAGACGCACTAGCGAACGAAGAAACCTGGCTTAGACGCTGTAGTGTAGACAAGAGGTATTAATAGCTAAATATTATTTTGCAGCTAAATAATATTTAGCTGCAAAACCTAGCTGATTTATTACTTGTTAAGTTAAGGCCCAGAATTACGTTGTACATATACTCAAACATATTCGAATAAATGAAAGACTTAATAAATAAAATGACAAACGTTTGTGTCTGAATGTAATGTCAGGATAATGTGTCATTAAACATATAGTAAATCACACAGAAACAAACTTTTGTCATTGTGTTTATAATTCTGTCTTTAATTTACCTAAATGTGTTTGAGTATATGTGCAACGTAATTCTGGGCCTTAACTTAACAAGTAATAAATCAGCTTTTGCAGCTAAATATTTATTTAGCTCAGCAAAATAATATTTAGCTACTAATACCTCTTGTCTACAGCGTCTAAGGTTTCTTCGTTCGCTAGTGCATCTCGATTTTTCGCCGAGATATCTTCGTAGAAATATAGATGGTACTGAATTAGTCTTAAGTTTTCTCCTGTTTTGGTGGCCAGGCACTAATTTACGCATGCTTTCCTCGAAGCAATCAGGCGTAAAATGTTCCGAACAAACAAACGAGTTGTTGCGTGTACATGGATTATTGCGGCGAATTCTGGCCAGCCACGCTTGTCGCAGTTTACTTTCTGCAGGAATTCGATGGTAACTTATTCCCGCAGTCTTGCGTGAATTATTTGTGCAGTCGGACACCATGAAATGAGGCATTGTAGAAAGTATTCAACGATAAACCAAGAATATTTACGTTTCGACAGAAAACCGCGCTGTCGAAGAACATTTGTTTCTATCACTCAATGACGTCAAAACGCTAATGGAACGACCGCTTTCGCCCGCAAGCAAAGCAACAATGGCGGCCCCCAATGTGCGAAAATTACGACAAACAAAGTCAAATTTCTCCAAAACTAAAAAGATTTGAAGGAAACTAATACTCATTCTGAAGTTAGTTTACATAGTTCTTTCGTTTGAATGAAACTTGCTTTGGGGCTGGAGTGTCCCTTTGGGAACCGACGGCGAGTCATGTTTCACAAAGCAAACAATTGCATTTCACGTAAAACAAAAACGTCCTCAAGTTAAATGCAGAAAACCTTGAATAGTTTACTGTTAAACCACTTACCTGGCAAGGAGTTCACCTCAACTGGATTAATTACATTAACGTTCTCCTGGAAGCAAAATAATAATCATCTTCAGTCGCTTTTGGTCAACTGAATTGCAACTCGAGCCTGTCAAAATGCCAATCAAATGACACTCTCACAACAAAAAAGACATATTAATATTTACAACATGTGAGCTCTCAATCGTAATAAATTTATAGTTACCTCCATCATTTCAAGATAGTTAAATGCTTTGTCTTTTACCAAGTTTTCTGGTTGAAGGGATTTAGTAGCGTTGTTCAGTTGACATTTATGCCTGGAGCGAGAGCACATCTCTTCTTTGATCTCATAGTTGATAGATTTACACAAAGGATAATCAGACAAGCATTGATGAGCGCATTCAATCTCACTGTAAGTTTCACTTTCTTTCATCACATTATTCTCAAGTCGAGCACCTTGAGAAATTACAAAAGAGAAAAGAAGAATTAACGACATATCCTCCCAATAGACTCGTACAGCTGGCATCGAAATTTGCAGCATTTATAACTATGGTGAGTTTAAGCGATGTGATCTAAGATGAAGAGCGAAAGTTATATACGCATATCTAAAATCTATAAACATTTGAAGACCAGATAATCAAACAGTTGAACTACTTAAAGAGTGAGTGTCAACCGTGACGCATTGCACGCTCGGTCGGCCATTTTCGAAGCACGAAATTCCTTTGATGAACTTATCCATAACTATGTTGTCAATCCTTGATATATATTATTCATTTTGTCTTTTAATTGAAAAAAGAAATACCTTAGAAAGTAATTATTTGTGCATTTGTCACAAAACTCCCGGTTTCTTGACTTTCATTTCAAATTTTGCCAGCCTTGACTGACATCATGAAGAGTGGACGTATTTGGATTGTGAATGAATAAGGAAGCCTCTATATATGGTTTTCTGAGAAGACTCGGCGAATTTCCGGAGTATTTACCTCGTCAAGTTGGCAACAAAGGACTTTTAAAACACTTCGTTATCATTATGGAAAGATAAACAAGGTCCTGACGAAATTCCAGCACGACTGCTGAAACAGAAAGCTGATGTCATATCCATCACCATCTTTATGCAAGCTGTTTAACAAGAAGTCACTTCAATCAGGAATGTTACCGGCAGAGTGCTGTGGAAACTAGCTAACATTGTACCAGTGCACAAGAAAGGTGACAAAGAACATACCGAAAATTACAGTTTTTTCAAAAGTGTAAAAGATTTATTAACTTTAATTTTATGTCAATTCGTGGTATATAATGTGAGGAAAGAACCATTTTGCCAAGTTCTGTGGACAAACCAAAATAAATCTAGCCTATGCCATTGACGAAAAAGAAGAATCATTCAAGTGTATCCGATTACATCGCTAACGTGACGCTGAAACAGGATATTGTAAACAACGAAAAGCCAGCCAAAGAAATCTACGCAGAGATGTTGGTTGGAAAAAAACCCCTTTGAGACTCATCTAGACTCCGAGGCGACAGTGAACATCTTACCGAAGAAATATATTAACAACACAGAGATCAAGACAACAAAGCGAGTTGTCCAGATGTGGAATAAAGCAGAACTGAGGCCGCTAGGGACTATAAGAACGACTGTGCGTAATTCGTCAAACAAGAAAAAGTACTCGATTGAATTTGTGGTCGTTAAAGAAATAATACCACTGTTAGGAGCTAAAGACGTTCAGCACATTCGTCTCATCGAATTTAAGAAAGAGAATTTTAACCAAGTGGCATCAGTTAATGCCGAAATCACTCCAAGAAAGACCACTGAAGAGTTGATCGAGGAATACGCAGACCTATTCGGGAGAAGTAGAGACCTTTGAATGACAACAGCACCTAGAGGTTGATCCAACGATACAAACTGCACCTCAAAAGTCATGATAGAGTTGGAGACGCTGGCAAAACTTGACCTATATATTGGAACCTGTGCACAAGCCCACAGACTGGGTAAATATGGTTCAAGTCCTTAGGACCTGAACAAAGCATTAAAGCGCAAAATGTATCCCACGCCCATAATTTAGGACGTGCTGCCAAGCCTAGCCAAAGCAAGAGTGTTCACGAAAACCGAAACAAGGAATGGTTACTGGCACGTCAAATTAGATGAGCCATCCAAATGGTTACTGGCACGTCAAATTATATGAGCCATCCTCTGGCAAACTGACGACATTCAGCACCCATTTTGGCAGCTACCGCGATGGAAGCGATTGCCATTCGGGCTGAAAGTAGCATCGGAAATCTTCCTGAAAAGGCTAAAAGGAAAAAAATGAATGGATGTCTGCGTAGAGCCCGTGAGTAAAGCAGCAAGTAGCACAATGCGAGACATATGCAATCAACATGGAGCCCATCAATCAAGTAAACCCTGCTGCCTCATGAAGCAACCGAAAGGCAATGAGAAAAGTAGGAGCCGATCTCTATATCATCCAAGGCAAGGAATGTCCTTGTTGACTATTTCTCCAACTTCTGGGAGATTGACTCCTGAGAGACACAAGAGAAAACGACTTGTATAGAGAAGATCAAAAGCCACTTCATAACTAAGAAACGGGATTCCAGACACGCTCGTAATTGCGACAAATTGGCCATCAGTTCACCTCTGAGATAAGTTTTTCCCCATATTTGCTAAAGAGTGAGGATTTGAGCACAGGACTAGCAGTCCAGGTCACCAACAAGCCAATGGCAAAGCTGAGGGAGAAGTTAATTAAGGCAGCAAAGCACATTCTCCGTAAAGCTTATTTGGCCATTCTCGCACAGAGAAACACACCCACAGAGGAGATGGACTCAAACCCTGCACAAAAACTACTGGGAAGACGGACAAAAACTCTCCTACTCACGACGAAAGAATGTTGAAATCCAAAGAGATCAACTTCGAAAGAGTCACCAAGCAAGTTATAAGTCGCCAATGGAGACAAGATGGAGGAAGGTGATAATGAGGCCATTAAACTAAACCACGAAGGGAGCCATCTGGAACAAGGCAGTCATCACTTGAAGACTCGACGAAAGATCATACGCAGTTGAGACAGACAGAAGAGAAATTAACGTATTTTCTCACAGAGAAATAAAAAATATCTTCATGGAAGAAACAATGAATGTACAAAACCTCGCAATGCAAAAACGAAAATCGTCACTGTTTTTCAAATGTAATAAATTTGTTTTAAGAGTTAACATTTAAGCTTAATTTACTTTAGGGGAGTTATTTTACAGGCAATAAAATCGACATGTTGTAGCTAAAATTGATTTGGCAAGTCATCTTGACAGGCGACCAGCCAGCCGTTATTTCAAACGCTGCAATGATGCATATCCGTTAAAGGTATTTATGCATTTGTGCCACTAGCAAAATTGTCGGAATTATGTTGACCTGCATGTAGTTAATCTCACGCAATTTCTTTCTGAAAGTTCATTTATACGTATAACGCACATGTACAGTACCTTTAGCCACGAGAATGAACACATTACTTATGAAGGACCCCTCAGTATTGATAGCGAGATAACCCAACATGACGAAGAGAAACAGAAGGTTGTAGAGTGAACGTGTTTTAAAAACACTTTGGTATACTGTTGTTTTGGCGGTGCTGAGATATTCTTTGACAGACATGATCACTTTGTGACTTTCCTCTAGAATTAGAATGCAATGGAAAATATTTTCAGTTTAGTTAGAAATTAGAAAAGAAAAAAATAATATATTTCGAAGTAGCAGTATATATCTATACTGAAATACTCTCATGTCCTCAGTTTTCTTTTTGACAAAAAAACATTTCTAGGTAAAAATTACATCACTCGTCCATATACAAAATTACACTATTAAGTTGAAATAAAAATATTATTTTACCTTGCTTCTTCAGAAAAACTTGGCTACAAATCTCTTTTGCTGCCAGTGCGTTTTAAAGGGACGTCTAACTGAAACTAATCTATTTGCAAGGAACACTTAAATTTAAGTAAGCGGTCATTCATAAATATTTAAAACAGGAGTGGCTTGTGTCGCGGCGACAATTCTATTATAACATAAGATAAATAACGCAAAGCTATAGACTTAAATACTGAACTGATGTTTTAAATTAAGCTAGTCTGCTTAGTCATCAAACAATTATTCCTGTTTATCAAGATGGCCATTTTGTGATGATATAGCTTCAAAGGTCAAACTGTTCCCCATACGTTGGTCTAGTATAGCAGTTTCGATATCGTCAATATCTTTTTAAATATATTAAAACTGAGACATATTGCAAGTCAAGTTATTATTTTTTAATAAGATGATGAATTTTACTGAACTCCCGTGTGCGTGTTTATGCTGTTGGTCTTAAATGTTTCTCTTTATAAATATTTTAAACAAGGCGGCATTCGTTTGAAAAATGTTTTTGTTGATGTTTTTGTTAATGTTTTTGTTAATCAAAAACAGCCAAAGAAATAAGACATGCACTCTAAGTACACTACCATACTAAAAAAATATTTTAGAAACATTCTGTTAATTTAGTTGGATCTCAACTTCAAAGGAAATTGATGCCGTGTTTAATTTACTAACACTTAACTATTTGCATTTGTAAATTCTAGCTCTTTGTGAATTATGAATTACATCAGTAATCATCAGTGAATTTTACTGAACTCCCGTGTGCGTGTTTATGCTGTTGGTCTTAAATGTTTCTCTTTATATTTATAAATATTTATTAATAAATATTTATTATTAAATATTTATTTAAACAAGGCGGCATTCGTTTGAAAAATCTTTTTGTTGATGTTTTTGTTAATGTTTTTGTTAATCAAAAACAGCCAAAGAAATAACACATGCACTCTAAGTACACTACCATACTAAAAAAATATTTTAGAAACATTCTGTTAATTTAGTTGGATCTCAACTTCAAAGGAAATTGATGCCGTGTTTAATTTACTAACACTTAACTATTTGCATTTGTAAATTCTAGCTCTTTGTGAATTATGAATTACATCAGTAAGGCTCCGCTATTTTCAAAAACACAGACAAACTGCAAAGTTAAAATTAGCTTTAATAAAAAGTCAAAAATGGCTCCAGGGCCTGGAGCTCTGATCACCCTGACTTAAATAATTCGCCGCATAATTTAATATTGCTGTGGTGTGGCTGCGAATCCTTTTTGCTGCCTTTGTATTTTAAAAGGATGTCTAACCTAAACTACTCTATTATTTTGATTATATTATATTGATATATATATATATATATATATATATATATATATATATATATTTATGCTCGACTTAAATTGAAGTAGTTGATCATTCATAAATATTTAAAACAGGTGGCTTGTGCCTCGAAAACTCTATTATCACATAATGTAAGGTAACGTAAATAACCCAGTGCTATAGAGTTAAATAACCGAACTCAACCTTACAAATTCAGAACTGCAATGCATGCAAGTCTAAATAAAAGAAACTGAATAGATAATTTTCAGCTTCCCCAAGTAAAATGACGAGGAAGAATGTAAACGTAGTTATCCTGCACTGCAAACGTAATGCATGAAGATTTAAAACACAGCTTCCTTTGAACAATCAAAAGTAAAATTCCTGTGATCAGTTATAATAACGATGTGAGATATAACAAATATCGAGGAATATTAACACAATTTATTTCGAACAAACATGCTATTTGTTTGAAAAGTATATTTACGTTTAATAGACAATAGAATGACTTCTGTTGAATTAAGTTGCGCTCATAAACATCAAATAAGATGATATAAATATCATATGACTGCAATGCTGAAACTAAAATTACAAGTGGAATGGGTAAATGAAGTGAGTTTTTAGATTTAGAAATAGACCCTTTCATAATGGCAGACAGTCTTTTATGCATGGCAATTATCCTATCTGGCCTCGTTACAAAGCAAAAATTCTTTGGAATTACAGACACACGAACAAGGTCAGAAAGGCTAATTTAAATGAATATAAAAGAATATTTAATTAGTGTGCCATATGAGTTTTTAGACTTAGAAATGAGTTTTTACTGCTTGATACTGTAGGTTAAAACAAGTAAAGCTAACCCACTAGAAGTTGTTACGTTATTGGATGAGGCCTCATTTCAAAATTGTGTCAAGGTTTGAACTTAAGTTTAATACATCAAATAATTATTCTTGTTTATTAAAATGACCATCTTTTGATGACAAAACAAGAAAAGTCAAAACAGTTACGAAATCCGCAAAAAGCAGCTGATTTTGTACGTCAGTTCAGTTATTAACACGTGATCATGTATGGCAGTTCCAATCCCATGAAAAGTGTTGTGGGCCCTTTATTAAAATGAACAGTTTACAAATGAAGTTTGGTTATTTTTCAATCCGATGATTATTTTTGCTGGACGTACGTGCGGGTGTTTATACTGTAGGTCACGTTTCTATATATAAATGCGTAATAAGGTAGTATATTCATTTCAAAAATCATCAAGAAAAACAGCAAAAAGTATAACTCATAATATACACGTACTCTATACCCCCAATTAGAAAGAAAATCGACGAGTTTATTTCAAAAATAGTTAACTATAATGGATGATATTCGCCACTCTATATACAGTACTGCCTAGAAGTAACCTAACAAAAACCTAGGTCGAACCTAGGTTGAACCTCGGTGCAACCTAGGGTTAAATCTCACCTCGGTCTAACCTCGGTCTAACCTAGGTTTAACCTTTCGTAAGCAAGCGCGGTTCTCACGTCGGAAATTATACGACACGTTCCGGAACGAGTAGATTTTTCCGAAGTTTGGCGTCCTTTGGCCATTTGAGAAAACCGCATCATACCATAAGATTCACTCCATCGTTTCGTAAATAATGGAGAAATCATCGCAATACGCCAGGGAACGAATTGTTTCGCTTTGGTCTTCATCAGTTCCGATAACAAAAATCGCGGACATCCTTGAATTCAAACATCGAGATCGGCTTTAAATGTTATCAATCTTTCTCGGTATCGACGAAATGGTGGGAATACCGCGTAGTTGAAGAAAACCGCTTTTGAAAAAGTAACACTTGAAGTTCATCGAGGAAACAATGAAAGTGAATGACGAATTATAAACATCTGCTGAAAATAAATATCAAACTGGTGGACGAATGCGCCGTTAATGTCTCACGGAGGCATGAAAATTCGCGTTATTGCCAGTTTGTTCGAGAGCCAAACAAAATAAAGAGACTCTTGTTCTGTTTGACTGATGCCTTAGCGGTAAAAGACGCGTTCCAGGACGTCATTTTTTACGGACGAGACTAGTGTCCAAATCGAACAATATGCACGTGCATATATATCACTGGCAATATCACTAGCAAACTGAACAATGAACCATTTCAAACGTCGAACTTCTCATGTGCCAAACATTAGGTTCAACCATGCTGACTAATATTAATATCAAAATATTATCGCAAGGCATAACAAATATTCTTGTAACGAATAAATCACCTAAGCGCAGCGCGCAGGTCAATATATTATTCTCGTTAAAGCGGCTTTTTTGTTTACATTCGTATTTGGTTGTATATTTTACCGACAGCCGGCCATCTGAATTTATAAGCATATCAACAGGAGGATTTACATATATTCAACCAATAATTATTAAGACTTTAATACCTTCAGGCGATGCTTTAGACGTCCCTTTCGTTTTCCTTGGGTACCTTCTTTACGGAAACCTTAGCATTCTTTTATGATATTATACATGTGTGCTATGAATAAGAACGGTGTGACACCTCGCTGGCACAGAATAATAATCAAATTCCGGTGGATTTGACACTGGCACTATTAAACGTGCACTTTTCAGTATTTCGAATGAAAAAACGCGAATGGTGTGCATATAGTATAGTGCATTGACAAACGGGGAAATTGTGATTATCATGTTTAACAATGAAGCAATTTTCGCGTGGGCTAAATGTCCTTCAAGCGTTTGGTTGTTTGTGATAGTTTAATAGGTTGTGGCAAATGGGGCCAAACCGATAAAGTCGATTTTAATAACAATAGTTTCAGATTTTTTGCTGTGCAAAGTTACTCCGGAACATCCGAAGCACGCGTTTAAAAGAAAACTGAACCGACAGTAAAGTGAAAAGGTGATGAAATGGCAACGAAATACTGACATTTCTGCGAGCGGAGCCCTAGATCAGAGTATAATTACTGAAGGCCTCCACACACACATAAATTAGTAAGTTCGCCACTGCATAAAGTCAGTTCGCTACATACATTAAGTCAGTTCGCTACAACTCATCATTTATTAAAAAACAATAAACTTGATTTGTTTAATACGTATTTACTAAACAGATCACCTCAAATAATGACAGTGCAACAGCGTTATAAATCTTAGATGGAATCTAAGCGATGACTCACAGAGATGCATGCCGTCCATCGCCAATGCGCGCTGCCATTAAAGCTCTCAGTCTTTTGCCAAGCTAATTTTAACGCGGTTTTGTTGAAATAGCTGCTATACAACAATAAGTAATAATAAATAATATATATTAATAATACACAATAAGTGTGACTCAGAGATGCCGTCCATCGGAATCGCCAACGCGCTTTCGGTGATATATATTCCGCTTTCCGTTTATGTGTGTAGCGAACTGACTTTATGCGTGTAGCGAACTGACTTTGTGTGTGTGGCGAACTGACTCTAGGTTTAGCGAAACCGACCGGTTACCTCCGTTCCAAACGTCACGGGGTTTTAAACGCGCGTTCGGAAGTTCGTTGGCATTCGACATTTATATGCTTAGTTCTAAATCTAAAACTGATCACGGCCGAGAAAAGAATGACACAATGCGGAACTTCTAATCGTCTGAAAGTAAACTGAAACCGACAGATCGTGATTTTGGACATTGGTGGTGCCATTTGCCACAAACTACAACTCAAAACCATATTCCAAACGCCGATCACTGTGTCTTTAACGAAAATCTTTCAAGGAGATTGTAGCCCACGCGAAAACTATTCATTCATTCATTTGATAATAATCACAAACTCACTGGTTGGTTTCACAAATCAAAAGTCCGCTGTTTACACAGCACTCTACTTTTTACACCGAGAGTAATATTTGATTTTGGATGGGACGGCATACTGTCATACTGTTATTGACAACGCGCGTTACTGAATAGTCGGACAAGGTCGGAACCCGAAGTGTTTAGTCGACATGCGGTTGGTTTTGTCGACCGCAACCTCACCGCTAATCCACCGCAACCTCACCGCCAATTGACCGCTAATCCACCGCAACCTCACCGCTAATCCACCGCAACTTCACCGCTAAATGACCGCAACTGCAGTGTTAGGTTATTTCTAGGCAGTACTGTAGCTTTGCTCTTGAATATTCTAATCATCCTAAAGTACCGACGAAAGCAATAGTTAATATCTACAAAACAATTATGTTATTTGCTTCAGCCAAGTTGGCGTTAGGTTTTAATGAGTTTCCAATTGGATCAGAAAAATAAAAATAAAATACTAAAAAATATAAATATATTCGCCGTAAAATTTAATATTGCAGTTTTGTGATTTTTGCTGTGGTACAGTGATACATATATGTATTTGACAATGTTAAATCCTCTCTAATATATATTAATTAATTATTCTTAAATCCCTCTGTTTACAAGAAGTTGTGTATCGCTTCGTTACTTTGGGAAGTGCGCTCGAGAGGCATTGCTCCACATTATGGTTAGATGTGATGTCTGCCTGTTGGTGTCAAGTGAAAGAGGCGAATTTAATATGTATACGGGAAAATCACTGTTTGTTCTGACCGTGTTTCAATAGCTCAAAGGTTAGAGCGGCGAAACGTTGATTTGGAGACCAGGGTTCGTTTCCCGGTTGGGGCAGTCACTTTTTCCATATATTTATTTAACAATGTTAAATATTAATCATCTCTAATATTAATTCATTATTCTTAAAGCCCTCTGTATACAAGAAGTTGTGTATCGATTCGCTACTTTGGGAAGTGTGCTCGAGAGGCCTTGCTCCACATGATTATATGTGATATCTGGTGTCAAGTGAAAGGGGCGAATATATGTAAAATATATGTATATGGTAAAATCACTGACTTTCGTTTCCCGGTTGGGGCAGTCACTTTTTCCATATATATGTATTTGACAATGTTAAATCGTCTCTAATATATCAATTGAGGAGCCGATTAAGGTGGCTGGGACATGTGCTGCGGAAAGATGATGGTGACAGGGTGAAGAGATGTATTGAGGTGCTTGAGGTTGATGGTGCAAGAGGAAGAGGAAGGCCAAGGATGACATGGAGCCAGGTAGTGGAGAGGGATATGAGAGAGTGGGCTGAAGAGGGAAGATGCACATGATCGTGAAAAGTGGAGGAAACTGTCGTGGGGAACCACCGTCCAACCCCTGCGTAAGCGGAGAAAACGGCCGTAAAACGTCTGTTGTTTTTTGTTTTTATATATATATAGTAATATATATATATATTTTTTTCTTTGATTCGGAGACCTCAGTTTCGATTCTTCGATTCCCGGTTGGGGCAGCCAAATTTTCATATTCATATATTTGACCATATATATATATATATGTATATATATATATATATATATATATATATATATATATAATATATATATATATATATATATATATATATATATATATATATATATATATATTATATATATATATCTATATCTATATCTATATCTATATATATCTATATATATATATATATATATATATATATATATATATATATATATATATATATATATAATATATATATATATATATATATATATATATATATATATATATATATATATATATATATATATATATATATATATATATATATATATATATATGTATATAAATATATATATATATATATATATATATATATATATATATATATATATATATATATATGTGTATATATTTAACAATTATACCATGAGCTCGACATAGATTATTTAAAAATCCATCAGATTATTTAAAGCTTTCCAGGAACCCTTTGGATTTCCTGAATTGTTTTTTATTTCTTACTGATAGTAACATTTCGTCTTCTTCACGAACTGCAGATTGACCGCATTTTTTCTATTTTTTTAATGCAGGCAATCAACCGGCGAATTAGAGTTGGTTGATCCAGGGGGAGGTTGCATTACGAACTCTTTTGACTCGACATGGTGCATGCCGATTCAAAATTGTTAGCATTGTTATTTTCCAATCTTCCCAAACATGGTTAATTTCGTCCGAATCTTTTGGCATTGGCCTATTAGTGTTTCGCATATCATGGATAAATTTTGCTTGATTGAAATTTTTAAAGCTTCTGGTCTCAATGAATCTTGGGGGACCTCTATGATGATCAATTTTGCGCCCAGAAAAAACTAAATTATGCATGGTAACTTATTGAAGTTGTTAAGACTCCATGGTGAGTTAAACATTCCTTACTGTTGGTGATTAAATTGTCAATCAATGTTTTTGTGTTTTCAGTTACGAGTTTGTTCATTTATTAATTGGGAAAGTTGATGATATATCTAATAAATCAATCAATTTTGAAATGTGTGATTGAACACTAGATGCTATTAAATCACAATTTAGATCACCAAGAATAATAGTACTCTTTATATTTTAAATCTGCTTTTTTCAAAAAAAATTCAAATTTATCAAAAAGATCTTATGAAGTCTTTGATGGTCTGTACCAGGTTGCAAAATGGAAAGGGCTAGCGTTTGGTTTAGTTATTTCCATCGATCTCATTAGTCTTCATAGCTTCGAAGGATAATTTCGTTGTAAAATTTATGGTATTTCGAATGTAAATACAAACACCACCTCCAGCTTTGTTTCGATCTTTTCGAATACAAGTATAGCAATTTAAGTTAATTATATAATGAGGATCATATTCATCCAGTTTTGTTTTATTTATGGCTAATACATCTCAAATACCATCTTCCATATAAATCCGAAGTTCATCAATATGTTTTGAGAGACTATTTATATTTAAACAGCCCATTTTAAAACCTCGGATTTTTGAAAGGTTTGTTTCCGGAAATTGTGGAGTTAAGAGGTTTGTTTCCGGTAATTGTGGGGAATATATTTGGGGATTTTTAAATGTGGTAAATGTTTAAATTTTAAAAAGTGGTAAATTATTTGCATTGACAAGATTTAATATCAATAATTAATATAATTCCTAAGGTTGCCCGCAAGGGTGTGTATACCCTTGGGGTTGAGGTGCAATCCACCCGCATTGAGACAATCCAGGTGAATGTTGTTCTTGATAAATTCAAAGTTATTCTCATCACAAAAGCCCCGAAGTAAATTGTTCACCTGCATGTGATTTTCTCGTTCAGGGACTTATCATTCCTT
The DNA here is from genome assembly GCA_035772405.1 of Chrysogorgia sp. JL179-B06. NCBI lineage: Eukaryota > Metazoa > Cnidaria > Anthozoa > Scleralcyonacea > Chrysogorgiidae > Chrysogorgia > Chrysogorgia sp. JL179-B06. Next base: position 4,333,510 of record JAYKKM010000048.1, read on the forward strand.
TGTATAACTGAGGAAATGGTAATACTCACAGTCGAGTGCTCCTGTTGTATGCCATGGATGACCTTTGACATTCTTTCTTTGGTCTTTTTCGGACTATCATTGCGCAGGTTGTTCGTACCAGCATGGATAATAATATCATCTGGCTTCCTTTTTTAAATTGAATTCACATGGTCTTCCAGGTCCTTGTTGCACAAGGGAAGGAATGTGAATTGCAGGATTTGGACAATTTTTTTTCCATTTATCAGTTTTGTCATTGAATCTCCTACGAGGGCAACATGTCGCTTGTTTGACAGACAGACAGACAGACAGACAGACAGACAGACAGACAGACAGACAGACAGACAGACAGACAGACAGATAGACAGATAGACAGATAGACAGATAGATAGATAGATAGATAGATAGATAGATAGATAGATTGATAAATTTTATTTATACACGGTAGTTCTATCAGACTTAAAAAATCTAAATCTGGTCTACCTAGAAGCCGTGTAAGAAAACAAATAAACTATAACTAAATGACAATTTTTAGCACTAAAAATTAGAGTTAATGGACGATACTGGCCGCACTAGTCCTAAGCTTATGAGCTACTCGTCATCAAAAACCACTTCTTTGTCTACACGACAATATAGCCCTAAACGGGACTACTGTCTAAATAAAGAAAGACTCTATCATAGACTTTCATTATTGCTTGCCAAACCCGTAGGCTACTACGCCCAGTATCGTTGTTTATTGTTCGGATACTCTGTGACTGTGTGATTCATTCACAAATAACAATGGTGCCATAGTAAAACATGTTGGCATAAACCTTAGTAAAATTCATACTTCAATATCATTCCGACTTGGATCGCAAGCAGTAAAGACTGAAAAACCCACCCACCTCCCCAAAACATATACACTAGCCTTTTTCGCCAATTTTGGGCTACTTTTAATGATATTGTGTTGTGTGATATTTTAATATGGTTACTTTAATCACGATATATAGTCTCTTAGCTTAAAAATGATAAGAATGACTAAATAAGATCATGTTATACCTATATATTAGACGATTTGAACTATTCTGCTACCTAAAGATATGCGGCAATCACTGGCGACGCGGAACAGTTTTGCCATCGTTCATGGCCGTGCTTATCAGAACTGCTTTTCCTTGACATTTATGGTAATGAACAATTGGAGATAGGATAGAGCAAAATGTTAGATGGAATGTTGTGTCAATGCAGTATGCAAATGTCAATGACTTAAATTGAATTATGAAATAAAAATGAAGTGTCGGAGGCAATTGCTCTAGTATGAGGTCGCAATTTTACCATAGACCTCACGTTTTCTTTACGGAATTTGGCATTCTGGCCTAGAGCCAATTTTACTTAAAAAATCGCTCTGATTTCTGCATACGAGTATATGTCCTGAGCCAGATCAAGGGTCCAACTCGGAGTATATGTCCTTCAAGGCAGACTAGGATCCAACTCCGTTGAGTATATGTTCTAGTCGCCTTTCAGGATCCAGCTCAAATCCGCGCGGTGAAAGTATATGTCTTGAGCAGATTAGGACCCAGCTAAATCAGCATTTGTCTTAATCGCCTTTCCTCAAGATCCAGCTTTCAATTACGAGTATCTGCCCTTGGAACCGCTCAAGACCCAGCTCATCGCAGACAAACAAAAATATATAGAGCAGTTGCCCCACACTTCCATAACCCCACAAAAACATTGCCTTGTTTACTGTGTATTAATCTTAGCATTATTAGTAGTTGAGGACATTAATTATATTTACAAAGTTTTTTTGGATCTAGATACTAATGTTGTCAATGCAGAAATTATGGTTTTTAATTCCCTTTTTAAATTTAGATAAGATCTTCTCATTTTTTAGAGAATTGCGTAAAGAGTTCCAAATCATGGAACCAGACACTGCAAAACTCTTTTTGTAGCATTCTGTTCGAATCTTTGGATTTGAATGTTTTTATCCGATGATCGTAAATTATAGACATCCGTGCTAAACTGTTTATTGAACATTTCGGATAAGTAGGATAGAGCACACCCATTGACGATTTTATGCATCATAATGGCTTTCTGGCATTTTCTTTTGTGAGCCACTGATGACCATACCAAATCGGAAAAGAGATCACATGTGTGGACAGTATATGGTGCTCTAGTAATACGAGCTGCTCGGTTTTGTAACTTTTGCAGTTTGTCAGCAAGTGTCTGATCGATACTGTCCCATACAACACTACAATAGCTGAAGTAGTGTTCAACAATTGAGTGGTATATGTTAATAAGAAGATCTCGGTTAAGAAATGGTTTTGCTTTTTTCATTATACCTAAACTTGTAGCAACTTCCTTTTTAATGCTTTCTACATGACTTTTCCAAGTTAGATTTTCATCAATGTGAAGTCCTAAGCATTTAACTTCATGGGCTTGTTTGAGGGAGATGCCATTAACTGATAGGTCCATTTTCTTGTCAAAAGTAGCTAATCTTTGTCTTGAACCGATCAACATGAAATCAGATTTAATGACATTCAGTGTAAGTTTATTAGCACAGAGCCATTCTGCTATACACCCAATGTCATTTTCTAACATTGATTTGATTTCAGGAATATTACAACCAGATACAGTTAAATTAGTATCATCTGCATACAGTCTGGCTGTACTGTAGGTAACACAACCTGATAAATCATTAATATATAAAAGGAAAAGTAGTGGCCCCAAGACAGTTCCTTGTGGCACACCGTAGGAAAGATGTTGTGAACTAGACAGAACACCATTTACTGTGCACATTTGCATTCGACCACTGAGGTATGATTTGAAGCAATTAATTGCTGATTGGTCCAAGGCCATAATATTGCAATTTGTTTAGAATTATTTCATGGTCGACAGTGTCAAAAGCTTTTTTAAGGTCTAAAAATAAGACCCCATTCACTAGTTTCCTGTCGATGGTGAAACACCATTCATTTGTAAGGTCTAACATTGCTGTTGTTGTAGAAAACAAATATCTAAAACCAGATTGTCTAGGATTTATCAAATTGTGTTTCGTTAAGTAATTCTCTAGCTGGTCATAAATAAGTTTTTCAAAAACTCGGGCAACTACTGAAATAACTGAAATTGGTCTATAATTGTTTGAATCACAACGATCACCAGCTTTGTGTATTGGTGTCACTTTAGCCATTTTCCAATCATTAGGAAATATGTTAATTTCAATCGACATATTAAATAAATCTGTCAATGATTTATATATATGTGGTGCAGCTATTTTCAAAATTTTATTTGAAATTTTATCAATTCCAACAGCCTTTGCTGGATTACTGTTGTTAAGTAGATTTAGGACTTGAATCGGAGAAACTTTTCTGAAACTAAAATTCGAATCTACTTTGGTCAAATAATCTTCATAAGACCTATCATTTGGTGGTGATGGTATTTGTGATGCAAGAGTAGGACCAATTTCAGTAAAATATGTATTAAAAGAATTTGCAATATCTTTGGCATCAGTGAGGGACTCAGAGGGTGTAAGATTTATTCGAGTTATTTCTGTTTTCTTGGTCTTTCTACCCATAAGGTCATTCAAACACATTCCATGTACCTTTGAGGTTTCCTGTGTTACTCTTAAGTTCATTTTGGTAGTAGCATTTCTTTGTCTTTATCACCAATTGATTAACTGCATTTCTCTTTTCTTTGAAAGACAACCAGTCAGAGGGTGAGTTAGATTTAATTGCTTTTTTCTTTAATAAATCTCTAGCATACATTTCTCGTTTAATTTCTGGATTAATCCAAGGAGATGGCTTATTACGAATTCTTTTAGTTCGACATGGTGCATGTCTGTCTAAGATATTTTGCATAGTGGATTTCCAAATTGTCCAAACATTATTGATGTCATCCTGGTCATTAGCTGTTGGCCAGGTGGTATATTTTAAATCCTGTACAACTTTTGCTTCATTAAAGTTTTTGAAGCTTCTAGTCTCGACAAATCGTGGTGATAGATAGATAGATAGATAGATAGATAGATAGATAGATAGATAGATAGATAGATAGATAGATAGATAGATAGATAGATAGATTACCCATATAGCTAGATAGATAGATATAGCTAGATAGATAGTTTTCTGGTCTATGGCCACAAATGCACAGGCGAGGTTCTTGGAATTAACATAATCGGAAATGTCTCGAAGCAATGTAGCGTTGTCTAAAGTTGAACGACCTGGGACAGAACAAGTCTGGTCAGGATTGATGACTGACGCCAGGACTTTAGTAAATCGTTTTGCAATGACCTTAGCGAAGATTTTATAATCCACATTCAATAGCGAAATTGGTCGCCAGTTCTTCAGCTCCTCTGGATCTTCTTTCCTAAACAGCAATCAATGCACGGCGCAATGACAAGGGTAGTTCACCGCCGCTAAGGCAATAGTTGGCCATTTGGACGAAATCGTCTTTAAAAATGGGCCAAAAAGTGGTATAAAACTCTTTGGGGAAACCGTCCAAACCAGGTGTTTTATTTCCAGACATCTGTTGTGAAGCAGCTAGGCATTCCGAATCTAACAAAAATTCTTCATCTCTTCTTCTGAGAGCTTGTACTCAATCAAGTCTAACAGCTGATCTTGGATGGACTGATCCACCAGACGTTCCGTATATAACTCTTGGTAAAACCGCACTTGTTCTGCCATGATGTCGATGGGGTTGGTTGTTCTACCGCTTGGGGTGTTAAGGGCTTTAACCAACTTCCTGACAGCGTTAGATGATTCTCGGTGCAAAAAAATCGGGACGGCCTTTCATTATTCTGTATTACTCTTGCACGGCTACGAATTTTGGAACCTTCTAATCGTTAGAGATCAAGCTGTTCCAAATCCAGACGTACTCGACGAAGTTGTTCGGCTTCTGCCGGAGACAGATTGCTTTTCTGGACAAGCCGGTGGTACACGTTCATTAGATGGGCGCGTTTTTCATTGGCCACTTGTCTGATGAACTTACTATAATCGATGGAAATAATTTTCATTTCTAATTTGCATGCATCCCACCAGTCACCTATATTGGAAAAATTCTTCTTCTCTGATTGCCATGTTTTCCAGAACGACGTAATTTTCTCACGAAATTTGGCATCTTTTAACAAACTGGTGTTCAGCTTCCAAACTCCCGCCCCCATGTTGGAGTGTTCTTAGTGTTGAAAAGATGAAGAGAAATAAGATCATGATCGGAAAGATGACATCATTCAATACCGCTGGCCGCTACTCCATCTAACGACATCGTATTGAGTAATTATTTGCATTTTTCCAGGTACTGGTCTTGAGGGAGGGGTGCTGTTGTCTCCACACATCCACCAGTCGAAATTTCGCAACGAGGCGCTTTAATTCTGTACTACCTGTTCCGCCGTTCATCGGACAACCACCTGTCTTATCCAACAGTAAGTCCAACATGCAGTTAAAATCTCCTCCAAGAATAACCATACGACTAGTAAGTAAATGACCATCAAGTTTAGAGAAAAAATCGTGCCGTTCACTACCAACCGCTGGAGCATAGATATTTACAATACGAAATCGCTGGTTTTCGAATGACAGATCGCACCTCACGATACGTCCTTCATAATCCGGGATGAAATGGACATGGTGGAATCGGGATGGATCTCGCAAAAGAATGCCAACCCCACCAACATGGATAGTACCTAAACTCCACAAGCCACGGCAACTACATTGAATATTCCATTGGATACATTCTTTCTTGCTTATAATCCGGGTATCTTGTAACAAAATAATATCACATTTCTGTTTCTGCAGATAGTCAAAAACCAATCGTCTCTTTCGTATAGTTCGTATGCCATCAACATTTAACGATACAATAGACAAAGGATTGGTAGTCATTGTTTTTTCTTTTTGTCTCTCCTTACAACAACGGTAAACCCGTCGTCAGTGACGTCGGGATTCTCCAACTCCATCTCCCCTTGTTCTTCGTTGTCGGAATCCCGTGACCGCTTTTGCGGATCCGACGGTAGATCTATATTCCCCTTGTCCAATTCCTCTACTACGACCTCTGTTGAGGAATAAGTACCAATATCAGACGAACCTGGTACTGGGTTGCCAGGTTTATTCGCTGCCGTATTAATATTGCTGTCCTTATCTCCTGCAGGAGTATTAATCTCATGCAATGTACCACCGTTGGCGTCCATTTAGGAATATTAACTTCCGTCGATCTATTATTGGTCTCCGGGGAATTATCCATAGCGTTGTCAGGCACCGTCTCTATCGTCAAGTTAGGTTGTCGCAATTCTGGGCAATTGCGCTTAACGTGACCAAACTTGGCACAGTGAAAGCATTTGAAACAATCCCGTCGCATATGTCCGGTTTCACCACACTTGAAACAGCGGACATCTTCGACGCACGTCACAACGGGGTGACCGGGTATCTGCCCACAGCGGAAGCACTGGGGTGTTTGCCCTCGATATTTCACCTCAATGGGGAAGCCTTCAATACAAAGACGTCGAGGGAAATCTTTACTTAGGTCTTCCATAGTAACCACCC